>WJSH01019895.1:811-18438 GCA_009757365.2 Lepidium campestre | reverse complement strand
GTCTCAAACTTAATCTAGTAAACAAACTGATTTTGTTAGCCTCTCTTTATTGATCAAAAGGTTTGAATGCAGGAGAGTCATTTGAGACACTTGTATGACATAAGATTCTCCTTCCAATCAAGTTTTAATTTATGTGTTCGATCTGAGATCAAGAGAATTCATTGCACAAAAGTGAAAGTCCTCGATCTAGCTCCGACATATTCCTTTCGAATCTTCAAGTGACCCGATGCTGATAAATATTCTTACGCTATGAAAAGTGGGTGAATAAAATCCTAAGTTCTAAATGCTATAAATGCTAATATTTTTTAAAAAATTGTCTAAGATGATCTCTCTCTAAAGGAAGAATTTAAACAGCCTACACGGAATATATTTTACAAGATGGTAAATAATTTGAAAAATTTTGAACAAGGCCCATAAAAGGGTCCATCTAGAACAATGATTCATGTAACGACATAAACTCTATATTTGCAAAAAATGGCTGTTATAAAGATCTTGCATCTCAAGAAGTGAAAAAGGGATTGATGGTTAGGATGGGGAATCCTAGACAAGTCCAAAAAAGTATAGAGCAAAGAGATAATTGTGGATTAAAAAAATGCAATGTTTTATATACAAAAGTTAGCAAAGAATTTTTTTTGATAATCTAATTCTAAAAGAAATAAGTAAGATCTAAAATATATTTTATGTTATAAAACTTATGAAATTGTGATAATCTAATTCTGAAAGAAATAAGTAAGATCTAAAATATATTTGACGCAATGTTGTTTATGTAGCATTTCCCAATCGTCATATCTTGACAATTTTTTAGCAAATTTGAAAATCACATTTTTTTATTTTTTTATTTTTTCCAACATAACTCATTCATTCAACATAAAAGCAAAAGAAACCAATTAGTTGGCACATTCTTTACATAAGATTGATTCTTGGATAACCTTCTAAAAGTACATGCCAGGAAATCCACCTTATAATTTAAAGCACGAGGAATATAAGAAAGAGAGAAGAACGAGAAAAAGCTTCGAAATCGCTTGAAATCTTCAATATATGGCATGAACGCTGGTCAACTATTAGGATCTTCAAAGACCTTTAATACTTTAAGACGGTCCACTGCAAAAGATACTTCGGTAACCTGGATTGATAGGAGACTACACATTGCCCATAAAAGAGCTTCAAACTCTAAATGCAGAGGAGAAAAACATCTATGAATTGCTCAGCCACCAAAATTAGCCCCACCAAGATTGTCAAAAAAACAATACCAACCTAATCCTGAAAACAACTCAGAATCTTTGCAGGATCCCTCCACGAAGCACCTATACCCATTGAAATCTGGTAGTACCGACAAAGGTCTGAAAACAATTTCCTCAAGATATGATGACCCTCTAATGACATTAGTTAGAGCAGAACCCATAACATAACGACCAGCTAGAGCTTGTTGCCATGCTTGGGCCTCGTCCTCTTCATGCCCTACAAGTTCCCTTGGATCCCTATCTATATTATAGAAAGTCTTGTCATTTTTTGCTTTTCAAATAAACCATACCAACCAAGGAAAATTCATGGTATCAGCATCACTAGATGTTCGTCAGAATAGATAGTCTAAATTTGAAAAATAGACTAACTTGGGAAAACTTCTACTGTCGATGGAACCTTCGATATTGCCTATGTTTGCAATGTCGAAGGACATTCAAACGAGGCATGATTCATTGTTTCCGATTCTGCTCCACATCTAGCACAAACTGTATCCCCTGAGAAACCTCTCTTCCCTAGATTAGCCTTCACAAGAATTTATCCTGAAAGTGCTTGCCACTAAAGTGTTTAATTTTAGGAGGACACTTTACTTTCAAAACCTGAGTCTGAAGAGCCTTAATATTTGGACCAAACCTGCCAAAATCCGCCTTTGCAATAGTAAGTAGAATTGAAAAAAAAAAATCATAAAAATAAACATATTATTTTACTTTAACATGATATAAGTTACCTTTATGGTTAATTAGAACTGTCAAACTTGTTTAGGTAAAATTGCTACCAAGAGTTTTCTTTCAAGTTGTTGGGAAAAGATGATTAAAATTTGTTATTAAAAGAAGTCCAGAGGATTAGATCCGTTAAACATATTGAAAATTGAAGAGAAAATAGAAATATCAAGAGGTTGATCAAATTAGAACTACAATGAGTTATCTATTTTATTTTTCCACGTGAATTTAACTTTTGAATGTAAAATACTTATAAGATATTCTTATAAGCTTGTTTCAAAATTAACACAAAAAAAATTGATTACTTTCCACTTTGCACATAAGTCTAGAAAGTTTTATGTATGATGTGCCACTAAGACTAACTTAGTGACTTGAGATACCTATAGCTTAGTGGCAAAGTTTACGACTTGTATCTCTGGTATCAAGGGTTATATCCTTGTCTTCATGAAAGTAAAGTTTAAAATAGTGAATGAGTGGATCCATACCCAAATTTAATCTTTGATGATGATTGAAAGATTATTATTCTTTGACCAAACTTTTGGCATATTACAAATCTAAAAGTTTGGATCCTCTCTATATATGAATTTTCAGCATATTACAAATTTTCAGCATAGTTATACTGGTCCGACCAACTATCAAAATCTTGGTGATCGTTTTTGCCGGTTTTTGACTAGTTTTACCGGTTTACCTTAAATCCGGGTTTTATTTCAGTTCAGACCAATTTTATTAACAAGTCACAGTTGAATCGGTTGGACCGATCAATCCGGTCCGGTTTTCAAAACACTACATATATGGTTATTTTATTTCTTATTATTATTTATTGATACATGAATCTCTTATGAATCATACTACACAGAGTTTTGATCCTCTTCCACAAGATGGATTTTTTCTTCAAAGAAAAATTTAATAGATAGGAGATTGAGTTGCGGATCCCTAAAATATAAGATTGATGTATTATCATCGGTACTTTTAGATTTTATTCTATAAAAGTTAGATTTTTATCTTTAAATAAAATTTACACACCTCAAACATGTACACTAACGACAATGTATCACTTAACCGACATTTAATTCTAATTAGCGGTTTTATATTCCAAATAATAAAGCCCAAATTTTTTTATCAAAGTTTGATTTTAATGTGCAGGAAAATAGAGTCTTGGATACACAAATTTTCAAAACAAATGGAAACCACTAACATTAATCTAAATCGCTAACATTTTTTTGTACTAGAGGTTTTACCGGACTATATTTTTCGTGTAGTGTTTAGCAGATGCAATGTAGTTTGTCATGCCATGGAACGTCTTCAAGAGTGAGACTTTTTGAGATAAAACTCACTGAAATGGTTATTTGTAATTAAGAATGCTCCAAGATAACAAAAATCTTAGTCGTAATCGAATGTGACTATGAAAGCTGATTCTCCTGTGGTCAAAGATGTCGTAATCAAAATCAAAATGATATAACTAAAAACTTAGGGAGATTGCACGGGTGAGCGAAAAGAGAGTTGTCAAAATCAATAAAATATAACTAATAACTAAGACTCATGAGGTTCCACACTATACTTTGGTAGATTATATAAGAATTTTAGTTAGTGGGGTCTATGCTATATATCGGTCCTTGTCGATCCAATTACTGAAAAAAAAATTAAAATAATAAAAAAACATATTATTCTACTTTAACATGATATAAGTTAACTTGAAAGTTAATTAGAATTGTCAAACTTGTTTAGATCAAATTGCACCATGAATTTTTTTTTAAGTTGTAGCAAATAATATAAGGGAAAAAATAAAAATTTGTTATTCAAAAGAAGTCCAAAAGTGAGAATTATATCCTCTAAGCATATTGAAAATTGAAGAGAAAATAAACAAATTAAGAGGTTTATCGAATTAGAAACGCAATAATTGTGCCGCGTAGATTTAATTCTTGAATGTAAAATACTTTATAATATATGCTTGTTTGAAAATTAACAAATAAAAAATTGATTATTTTCCACTTTGCACAGAAATTTAGAAAGTCTTATGTATGATATGTCTCACTAAGACTAACCTAGTTAATCGAGATACATATAGCTTATAGTGGTTAAGTCTAGATATCTCTGATATCTAGAGTTCTATCTTTGTTTTCCCTAAAGTGGAGTTTAAAATAATGAATCAGTGGATCTTTGATGATGACGGAAGGATTATTAATCTTTGACCAAATTTCATGCATTTTACAAGTCTAAAAGTTTATATCTTCTCTCGCCGAGCACATTTACTCTATTGGAAATAACCCTAACAAGTTCTCTCACATGAAAAGGGTTCAATCCATTCTCTATAATTAGCCTAAAAGTGGGCCAGTGGGCCTTGACAAAATAAAAAGTTTATATCTTCTCTCTATATAAACACCAAAATATATAGGATTATTTTATTTTTATTAATTATTTATTGATATATGGATTCCTTATGAATCATACTCCACAAAGTTTTGATCCACCTCCACAAGATAGGAGATTGGATTGTGGATTTCTAAAAGATAAGATGTCTTACCATTGGTACTTTTAGATTTTTATCTTTAGATGAGAAATACACACCTCAAACATGCACACTAACGACAATGTATCATTTAATTCTAATTAGCAGTTTCATATTCCAAGTAACAAAGCCCAAAAAATGCTATTAAAGTTTGAGTTGAATGTGTAGAAAAATAGAGTTGAGAAAACACAAATTTGCAAAACAAATGAAAACCATTAACATTAATCTAAGTCGCTAACATTTTTTTCTTTTATTTTACCATTTTTGTTATCTCCGAGGAAAGTAGTTCTCTTTTATCCGGTTTCCAACCATCAATTTTGTCTATCTTTTACAATGGCATCAAACTCAATGTCTTCTCATAGCTCTGGCTCATGGACCGCTAAACAGAACAAAACTTTTGAGGTAGCTCTGGTAACCTATGGCGAGGATACTCCTAACCGTTGGCACAATATTGCCAAAAAAGTGGGTGGAAAAACAACAGAAGAGGTAAAAAGACACTATGAACTACTTGTTCAAGATATCTATGATATTGAAAATGGTCACGTTCCACTCCCAAATTATAAGGCTAGTGGAGGCTGCACCAATCATGCTGAGTCAGGAGGAAAAACAGGTACTCCTTCCGTTTCCAGTTGATTGATGTTCTGGAAAAAAATTGTTTTTAAAGGATTGATGTATTCAATTTTCAATGTATATTTGACCTAAATTTCTTGTTTTGCTCTCATTTATGTTTTTCTTCTCTCTTCTTAAAATTTTTACTTTTTATTCAATTAATAAATAAGGTTAAAATTTATTTCAAAAAATTTCTTAACATGTGTGAAAATCTTCAAACATCAAACAAGTAGAAACATATGAAATATGTATTATCATCATTAAGAAAAAAACTAATAAATAAATATATACCAAAGCCTAAGAAATATAATAATTTGATGATAAACCCTTTTCATAATGTTAAAAATTAATTTTAAGTTACTTTATTAAATTTTATTATAAAATGTTTACGAGATTCTATAATCGATGACTCTTAAATCTTCTATTTTCTCTATGCAGGATTACAAACATAAGACTGCATTAAATCAAAAGCCAAGAAAATAATAAAAGAGGATACAAAGATGGATTTTTCTTCTCACCATGTCAATGGCGAATTATTGATTATATATAATTGTATTTCTCATGTTTATCCCAAATTCTGAAGCTATAATTTAAGATTTCTATACCCATTGAAACTCTCATTTTCATCGTTAAAGTTGTATTAAGGTTCTTTGTAATGAAAAATCCAATATTATAGTAGTTATTTCTAGAGTTTTTGATCCTCTTCCACGAGATGAATTTCTTCTATCTTCAAAGTCCTTTTCATTAGATAGAAGATTGGGTTGTGGATCTCTAAAAGATAAGATTGATGTATTATCATTGATACTTTTAGATTTTATTTTGTAACAGTTAGATTTTTATATTTAAATAAAAAATCACACATGTCAAACATGCACACTAACGACAATATATCATTTAATCGGTATTTAATTATAATTAATGGTTTTATATTACAAATAACAAAACTCAAAAATGTTATTAAAATTTGAGTTGAATGTGAAAAAAAAATAGAATGGAAAAAAGCACAAATTTGGAAAACAAATGCATCTCTTTGCCCCTCATATATTCAATTAATAAATGATAAAGTTAATCATATGACAGAATACGCTGCCTACACGCGAATTAGCTTCCGAGGTCGAGCAGTCTCAATTTCACTACATGATTTACGAATGAATGTTAGGCTGGGCCACCCCGAATGGCATGAGTCGCATGCGGAGAGACCCGCACATACGTTTTTTAAGGGGATCTAGGCGAAAGACCGGTCGACACCCACCCGACTAGAGGGACTATAAATTAAGCATAGTTCGCTAATTCATCTGCAAAACGATAAACTTCCATGTACACATGTGAAGTTTGGACTATCCAGTCTCGAGATATAAATTCATAACACAAACGTACTAGAAAAGACATGAGATGATCATCATTAGTCCTTGTTGTCAAGTAACCCACAACCATCGCAAATTTAACTTCCAATTCAAGGCGGGAAACACCACAATCCCAAGCAATGAAAACTCCACAATAAAGCCCCCATAACTCAGCAAGTAGTGCCGAACAAATAGCAATGTTTAAAGTAAAGCCCTACTTCCAAGAACCATCAATGTTCCGCAAACGCCTCCATGCACCAGCAGATGCACATCCAGGATTACCACGAGAAGCTCCATCGATATTAAGCTTAACCCACCCATATTTCGGAATTGACCAAGCATTACGTTTTTCAATTCTCGTAACTGATAACACTGAACATCGAACCCTATCATGAGCATGAATAACACTTTGACTCTATTTTTTAACAAATTGAACACCATCGCGACATCGTCCATAAACGCCAAAGACATTACCGCATCTCCATTTCCAAACCCACCGAAATGTAACAGCAAATAAAGTCGACCAATTGTCTCCATCATTCACACTCTCAGCTAAGTTTGAGAAGAACCATTCCAAAAGAAAGCAATTAAAGAACCAACTCCGTATTTGGAAATGAATAATGTGGGTCCAAATCCCAGTTATCGATGGACAGTCGCGTAAAATGTGCAAGGTAGATTCAACTTCATTCCTGCAAATAGAACACGTAGAGGAACCAATGAGATGGTTACGATGACGTTCAAGTTTAGTCATGAGTACTTAATTAACAGCTAACTAAATAAAAGTTCGGACCCTCTCTAGAGCAACCATATTCCATATGCTTTTAAAGAAAGTCTTCATATTCAGCTCTGGTAAATCACAGTTAATCAACATAGAATAAGCAGAAGACACTGAAAATTTACCATCACAGGAGCCTCCCCAAGACAATCGATCTTTCGAGCAGGTGACTTCATCCACCACAAGTGAAGCTAATTGCTTTTGAGTAAAATCAGAGAAATAGGTCTCCAAAACAAAATGAAGCCACCCTTCACCTTGGCGCCAAACATGATGGACAGATAAAAGACGAGACTCATCACGTACCTCACATGTAGCCACATCAATTCGTGGTGTATGTAAAAGTCATGAATAAGTCCACAATTTGACACTTCTCCTGTCACCAACCACCCACGATACACCAGGGAGAATCACTTCTTAATACCTATAATAATACTTCTCCAAACCGGAGACCAGATTCCCTTAACCCAAAGCCAAGACTCATCACGTAGTCTACGGACCTTGTATTTTCACTAACCACTTTGGCCCATAAACTAGTACAGCCGTGTATAACCTCCAACCGAGTTTGGCGATAAGTGATTTATTCGTTACTGAATATTTTTGGAACCCTAAACTTCCAACACATTTGGGATGACGAATCATATCCCAAGAAAGAATATGAATTTTTCTTTGTTCTCTAATGCCACCCCATGTAAACGCCTTTGCTATTTGGTCAAACTTAGTCAAAGTCGAGGATGGGAGAAACATAGAACTCATAAAGTGAACCGGAATATAAGTAATTATAGGTTTAATAAAAGTGATTCTCTATGCAATGCTCAAGAAGCGATGTTTCCATCCAGCTAATCTCGAGTTTACTCTCTCAATAACTTCAGTGAAGGTATTTTTATTCAACGGTCCTTGAATGACAGGAATTCCTAGGTACTTACCTAAGTCTCGGGTTGCACTAAAACCACTCTTAGCACCGATTAGAGCAGTTATATCCCGATTAACATTAGTAGAGAAATATATTTTGGATTTCTTCAAATTAACCTTTTGACCAGAAACACTACAAAAATGTTCAAAAAACATGTTTCATGACTCTCATTTGACTAACAAAAGCCTCAGTAAATAAAATTAGATCATCTGCAAAACACACATGAGAAAAAGATGGATCTCCCCTTGAGAGTACAATCGGTTTCCAATCCTTGGAAGCAACAGAGAGCTCAATTAAATGGCAAAGCTTCTTAATGCATAAAGCAAAGAGATATTGTGATAAAGGATCACCATGATATAGCCCCCGTTGAGTTGAAAAGGAGTTCGTCTTCTCCCCATTCCACATAAGACTCAATGAAGTACCAGCTACACATGTTAAAATCCAATCGATCCAAGAAACTAAAAGATGGGCAGCCTTAAGCGTTTCAGCCAAAAAATCCTAAGGCTTTCTCAAGATCAAGTTTTAGGAGCATCTACCCTTTATGTCATTTCTTCTTCCTCATTGAGTGAACATCTTGTACCACCACAACATTATCAACACTCAATCTACCAGGAATGAAACTAGCTTGAACCGGACCAATTATCTTCGGCATCAACTTCTTGAGGCGCACAACCAGAGTCTTTGTAATGGTTTTAAAATAACACATTACACACACTGATCATGCGAAATTTTTTAATTGTTTCAAGTTTTAAAACCTTAGAAATAAGAACGATTAGAACATCATTAGTAACTTGAGGGAGAATAGGGGTTTGAAAATTTTCAAAACAATTTTTTTTTTTTGATAGTTCAGAAAAATCTTACAAAATTCAAACAAAAATTGTAAATTATTGTAGTTTTCCTAATTGACTGACATCACTTAGCCATTTAGCGGTTAAAGTTTTTTTCCTACAAATTTTTTTTTTTAATTTTTCAAGGTAAATTTAGTCAACAAAAAATATAATATTTTGTTTATAATGTAATTGGTTAGTAAAATTTCTATGAATATTTTTTATGGTTGTTGGCCTTGTTTAGTATCTTTGTGGGACTCAACTTTAAGACTTGGAAAAAACAATTGTGGCCCATAAAGCCCATAAAAATGAGTTTGAATTTGAAAGAAAAATGAGTTGAGAAAAGGGTAAGCTCCCTCAATCTTGCGCCTAGGCCTAGTCATATCTTCTATTAATTCTTCTCATTCATGTACTGCCTCAATTCGTTTCTCGAACCCTAAAGCCACCATCTCAGTCGCCGGAGTTCCTTGAGCCACCTACCGGAGCCTCCAACTGGTAAGAAAACCAACCCAAATCGCCTACTTTCAAGGCTTATCGTGGTTCGGTCATTTAACTTTTGAGCATAACCTTTGCAGATCTAGATAGTTCTCGCTACCATGAGTTTTTAGTCACAAACCGTTCTTCAATCGAAGCAGTATTGAGAGAGTTATGACTGGTTTAAGGTAAGAGGAAGAATTTGTTCTTGATCCAGACTTGGTAGAATTTTGGGAATGTTCATGAAATATGTGTTCTGACTTGGCATATTTAGGGCTGTTTTCTGACTGTATTTGAGTAAGGAAAGCCAGATCTACGGTGGGTTTTAATAGAGGACATATCATGGAAGCCACCACAGTCATCAGACCTTCAGATCAAGGTAAGATAGGATCAGAAAATGTATGGCCTATCCCGCAAGTATCATTTGTATTCCTAACTGATGAACCGTAATATTTGTATGTTTCTTGAGCGTGGAAGTTTCTTTTGGAAGACTTGTTTAAGCCAATTCTCTAGCAATTTCCAGTTTGTCTTTGTTCCAATTAAGGTGAGGATGTGATTTGTGAGCTTCGTAGCTTTACCTTAATTTAGGCATGTTTATCTAGGGGACATTATATTATAAATACTTACCTAACTATAAACATATATTAAACTAGATAATATCTTAGAGATTATGTGATTTGTGAAAATAGGGTAGTTGTTTGAATATTATGAATATAGAAAATACATATCTATGTTTGTGTTGTAGCGTGTCGTAAGAGATGAGATATTTGATGATGTTATGAAAAGAGAAGTGACTAAAGAAAGTAAAGGAAAGTGTATGGTCTTATAATCATAAGGTTTACAAGATTTTTGTTTATGTACAACTAATGATCCAATCATAGAAAGAGATATGTTTAAGCATAACAACAAAAGAGAAGAGGTAATAATTACTTAAAAAGAACAAACATGGAGTTTTTAGCTTTGAATTGGATCTTTTAAACCACACTAAGGATTAGGATTTCTCTAGGGAATTCCCTATATTTGTAATTCCCTTCAATTATTTTTAGTTGTGATTAATATAAGAAAACAAGAGTCTTTCTCACAAACCCTAGCAATCGTCAAGTTCATCTCCCACGAGTTGGAAACTTGGTCCTTTGATGTTCATAGATCAAAGTCGAGCAAAGCCTTAACTCCCTGATCTTCAGATCGCGAGGTAGGAAGGTCCCTTTAGATCTCGATTGATATAAAGGTCGACCTTATTATCTATCCCCATCTCCTCATATCCGTTTGTTGTGCTCCTTCAGCCGTAGACACCTAGGCATCACCATAGAACCCACATGGTCAGTCATTAAAATCCATGAGATTAAAATGGCATGTGTAATAGGTTCTCTTGAGAAATTGATCATAAGGTCATAGCCAACCAAAAGTTGATAAAGAATCATTAAACTCTATTGAATGAATTCAATGTGATGTTTATGGATTTTATATCCACCACTTGGATTATACTGCAGATGATCACATGTTTGTTTATTATCATCTCGAAATATGGTATTTGTGAGATTTATAATTTATATAATAATAAATTTTCTAAGTATCCTATTAATAGAGTTAGATTAGACATTACTGGTGAATTCATATTCCAGACATTCAATGTTTATTAAATGATAACAAGAATTAAAATTGAGCATCACGTAGCTCATAAAATGGTTTGGCTAAATTATTATAGGTCTACAATAGATTGTAAGATCATTGATCATATGATCAAATATTCCAACCTTTGTATGGAGACATGTCATGTTGCATCCAAAAGCACTTTTATATATATATATATATATATATATATATATATTACAATTACATTTAGTTAAGATCCAAATATTTCTAATCTAAAATTGTGAGTGTATGTGTGGTATGAGACAATTGCTCAGAAGTCCACTTTCAATTTAAAAAATCCCTCAAAACCACCACTATTTTCGATTTTCTTTTCAAATTAAAAGCAAATCAAAAACTATGGATCCACAACCTCTCATTTACTTTTACTTGAAAAAATTAAACCTTTCTCATTTTTCTGAAATTTCAACTTCCATTTCCAAAGATAAGAGTCTCGATATCGTTCTTAGTCTCATTAACTGCCACTTTTGCTCCGAGAAACTAGAGCAAAACTAGGTTTAATTTTTGCAAATTTCTTCAATTTCTACTCAATTAAGGTTGGATTTCCCCATTTCTTTTGATTTCTACTAAACGCAATGGTTGGGACGCAGAGTTGTGTCCATAAGAAAACTCCCCGTATACGGCGGAAAGTTGATCCTTCAATTGAGCCACCGCCGAATGAGCAACCACCGAATGAGGAACCGCCGGTTGAGCCAAGACCGGTTGAGCCACCACCGGTTGAGGCTGATAGAGAGGAGCAAAGAAGCGATGGTTGTGGAGAAAAATCAGCATATAGAAGTGGAGAAAAAACAGAAGATGATTCAAGTAGTGGAGAAGAAGAAGAAGAAGACAATGAGGCAAGTGAAGAAAAAACATCGGATGATTCTAGGAGTGGAGATGAAGGAGAGAGTGAAGGAAGCGGAGAGGAAGAAGAAGAGGTGGGTAATGGAAAAGATGATGATTGTGAAAATGGCAAAGAAGGAGATGTTTAAGGCGACGATGTCTCAGTGGTAAGAAAGATTTATGATTTGTTGTTGTGGTGGTTGATTCGTGATAGTAATTCGCTTGTTTTAGGAGATTTCTTGGCTATTAGATATCGATTTAGAATCGAGAATTTTGGAATCGAGAATTTTGTATTTTGGAGAATTTTAGAATCAAAAATTTTAGTAAGAAAGATTTATGATTTGTTGTTGAGGTGTTCTATTCGTGATAGCAATTGGCTTGTTTTAGGATATTTATTGGCTAGTAGATATCGATTTAGAAATGAGAATTTTTGAATCGAGAATTTTGGATATTGGAGAATTTTGAATTGTTTCTTTTTGTTTCACGAAGAGGAGGAGGAACCAAACGCACTACTTCCTCTTGGTTTGTACTTTCTGACGCTAGCGTACCAAAAAATAAATATTTCGACTTGGTGCTACATCGAAGAGACTTTGAAGTTTTTCGAGGATTTGAGGCATCCGTTCACAAGGGCTGAGAAGGTGTGGTTTGAGGAGTATCCGCAGATCAGTCACATCTTCCACATGCCCGAGGAGAAAAATCACATGGCAATGGGCATGTGGATGCTCCATTTACGGACTGCACGCATTGAGAAGAAAAAAAGAAGTGTGGTTCTTGGTGAAAGGAATTCCGATTCGCTATGGTCTAAAGGAGCACGCCTTGATTTCAGGCATGAATTGCCTTAACTATGAGCCACTTGACTATGAAAAGATGGCTGACAGTGACAGGTTTTCGAAGAAAAATTTCATTGGGACAAAAATCATTAAGCGGGACGACGTTAAAAACGCATTGGAAAACCTGATTTCAGACTGTACCAATGCAAGGCTGAAGATGTTGGTGTTGTATTTCCTATGTAGTGTTATTGGAGCGCCGACGAATACCGGACTAGATGCTACACCTGTGGATGAGTTTTTTTTGCAAGTTGTGGATGATCTTGACTTCTGTAGTGATTTTGTTTGGGGTAGATGGACGTTTGAGCGTGTGGTAGGACAAATTTCGCATACATTGGCTCATTTTGGAGGGACCGTCACGGGTAATCTATGGCCTATCCCATGTTTCTTTCTGCCTTTGGAGGTTAGTGAATATCATTTTAGTATATGGTAATAGTTATTGACATTTAAAGTAATGAAAAATGTATGTTTGTTTTGTAGTTTTTATCATTTGAGACAATTCTGGAATTGGGGAGTAAATAGCGAGAAGAATACACAGAACATTTACAGTATCCTCCTACAACCACATTCAGATGAAGAGGGTCATCTTCTTGCTGAAAACACTGAAGATGAGGAGGAGGATATATATGATCATGTTGTGCATAGTTGGATGGAACGGTTCCGTAGAGGTTTGATTATGGTATTTGATGAGACTTTTAATCAAGATGTAGATACACGATTGGGAGATGTTCCCGAAGTGACTGCACAATACGCCATCAACATAGGCACACAAAGTCAACCAGAGGTGGATGAATTGGTTGCTCTTGTGAAGTCCATGCAAGAAGATATGGATCGTATGAAGTCCACGCAAGAAGATGAGATTGGTATGTTGAAGAATAAAGTGATTGTTTTGAAAGAATCTTTGAAGGAGCAACAGGCAAAACTAGTGTGTAACTTGATTGTTATATTGTTACTTTAAGTCTATGTTTAACTGTTTGTATAACTGCGGGTTGATGAAGACGGACAAGATTTGAGTAGTGGTTCCACATAGCCACCAAATATGTCTATTGAGGTCCAACCGGATCCTAATGAGGTGGTTGGGCCACAACGATGTACTAAACGGACTAGACCAACCTACACGTTTAATCCACGGATTACTCTGTCAAAGAAAACCTAATGTATGGATTTATGTTCTTTTGGGTTTATGGATTTATGTTCCTTTTGGATTTATGTTTTATGGATTTATGTTTATGGATTTATGAATTTATGTGTTCGGATAGTTGTTTTATAATGTGCTATAGTAAAACTCCAGAAAAACTGAAATAAGTCTAGAGTCTTAAAACATATAATCAAGTCTAGGTTATGGAGTCTTACAACAACTCTCCATTACAAGATAGATGATTAAAGGATTCTTAGATCATGGAGTCTTCCAATAACTCTCCATTACAACATAAATAATTAAATAACTATTTCTTGAGAAGCCAAGTCTTACACAACTCATTGACACCAGCCACCAACTCCTTAAGACTTTCAATCTTCTTGGCCTGCCTATTAATCTGCCATTGTAGCTTTTGAACCTCTTCTTGCATACCAGAATCTCATTCTTTACGGCGGTGAAGTCCATCGTTCTACACATATTGGAATAACAATGTTAAAATGTGTTTATACAACGGAAACCGATTCAAACCTCGAAATTAACACATGTCCAGTATATCTTTCCTCGTACTGCTTCGGTTGACCGCTCATACTTGATCATACTTCCACGTGGACACTTATCGGGAATACCAAAATCGATCTTTTCAACGAACTTAATACGTTTCATGTGTTCAATCAGCTCTGCATGCTTGGCCGCTTTGTGTTCTTCGTCATCTGAGTCGGACTCAGTCCATGAGACCATGATAACCTAAGTAATCAAATCCCAAAATTGCAAAAATGAAACCCTAAATCAAAATCAAAACCTGAAATCGCAAAAAGCAAAACCCTAAATCAAAATTAAAATTCAAAATTGGAATAAACAAAACCCTAACATCAAAATCAAAACCCAAAATCAGAATAAACAAAACCCTAACATCAAAAATCAAAACCCGAAATCATAAAAAACGAAACCCTAACATCAAAATTGAAACCCAAAATAGAATGCCTAACACCAATTCCATAGAAAACTGAAAACCCTAACTCTTAATAGAAAAAAAAATCAAAATCAATTGGGAAATCTTACCTAAATCGTGTGCTTTTTGTCGATGGAGGAGGAAAGAGTTGAGAGAGATTGTCGTTCTTCGAAAAGATAGGAGAAGAAGAATGAGTGAGGAGAGAGAAAATCACAACCTTTTTGGATTATATTGACTGAAATTGGTCAAAGGTGTTAGATTTGCGGAATCATAGTAGAAAGAAAGGAGAGAATGCGAGAAAGAGAGAAGAGATGAGATGAAGAAGGTTTTTCATTCATTCAACTTTTTATACAATATGTGTATTACATAGCTTAAATAAGAAACAAATGAAAGAGCATAAGTAGAAAACCTTAGCCACTCATCTCTCACTCAGTTTCAAAGGAGTGAAAGTGACATTTGTGGTCTCCTCCCAACATAAGGACGAGGGGTCACTTTCACTTGATTCCTTTGGTCTCCTTGGTCTCTAACGGTCACATTGGCTTATTGGGGCTTTGATTTTAAAGCCACAAGGCCTTTTAGATGGTCCTTAACACTCGGAAAAGCCAAACTCTCATTTTTGGTTTCGTTGACTTTTTCCTCAGCCGTTGACCATCCCTCGGTGGTACGCGTTTCTTGCCCACGGGTGTATTTTCTCGCCCACAGGCGATAACCCGCAGACATGTTTTCTCACCTACGAGAGATAAACCGCAGACATGTTTTCTCGCCCACGGGCGATAACCCGCGGACATGTTGTCTCGCCACTCGGCGATACGTCCGCGGCACCTTCTCTCGACCACTCGACGATACCCCTACGGACACATTTCTTGACCCGTGGTACGTTCGATCTTCGCCCACGATGTTTCTGAAATTTGACCCACAGCACGTAGCGATACGTCCGTGGTATTGCTGCGACCCGTCCTGCGACCCGACCAAGGTCGGCCGCGGCCTACTGCGACCCGATCACTTATTCTTTTGACCAAATGTAGTTTGTTGGCCCTGATAGGTCTTGATCAATACTCCCCCTCAAGTTTAACCATCCATGTAATGAGAGTTAAACTTGAAAAACCCACGGATCACACCTCATTAAAAACCTTAGAGAGAAAATCACTTGGGACAAAACTCTACTAAGGGAAAAATAGTATGCAATCCGTGAGTTAGGGGACCTTTGATCAAGGTTGGGTAAGATCCACAACCCGAGTTTGCTATGAATGTGATACAAACTTTGAGGCTTGCGGCCTTAGTGAATATATCCGCCAATTGATCTTCACTCCTTGTGTAGCATGGAAGGGTTACTCCTTCTTCAACCTTTTCCCGAACCTTGTGGCAATCTACCTCAATATGCTTCGTCCTCTCATGAAATACGGAGTTAGACGCTATGTGGATCGCGGCTTGATTATCACAATGCATTGTGACTGGAGTATCTTGTTCAATCCCAAAGTCTTGAAGTAACATCTTGAGCCACGTTAGTTCACTAGTGAGTTTCCTCATGGCCCTGTACTTGGCCTCGGCACTAGAACATGCAACCACCTTTTGTTTCTTGGTCTTCCAAGTGACCAAGTTCCCTCCAATGAAGGTGCAATATCCGGTAGCAGACTTGCGTTCCAGGCTAACTCCAGCCCAATCCATATCACAATAATCTACTATCTCGGTACTTTGGTTTTCGCCCATCCATATGCCGGGACCGGGACTCCCTTTGAGGTATCTTAGGATTCGTTCCACCATGCTCCAATGATAGACCGAGGGTTCCTTCATGTGTTGAGAGACCTGGTTCACGGCAAAGCAAATATCATGCCGTGTGATCGTAAGATATATCAACTTACCTACAAGGCGTCGGTATTGAGGCGCGTCCGCGTATAGTTGATCATCTTTCTCTCTTTTTCGGTTGACCTTGTAGCCATCTTCGAGAGGTGTTTTTGCAGGCTTGGATCCAAGCTTTCCTGTCTCATTTAGAAGGTCAAGTGTGTACTTTCGTTGAGAGAGAAAAAGGCCGGCCGAAGACCGACATATTTTAATCCCAAGAAAGTACTTGAGTTCACCGAGATCTTTAATATCAAATACTGATTTAAGAAAGGATTTAGTGGCCTTAATACTGTCCTTATCATCACCGGTGATGATGAGATCATCTACATAGATGAGAACAACGACTATGCCTTCCGGGTCACGGTTTGTTAACAAGGTGTGGTTGGCCTCTGACTTTTTGAAACCCCGGGTCTTGAGTGTGTTACTTAACTTGTGGTACCAAGCTCGGGGTGATTGTTTAAGACCATAGATGGCTTTACGAAGTCGTAGAACTTTGCCGGGACCAATCGTCTCCTCTAGGCCGGGCGGTGGAGTCATGTAGACTTCTTCTTCAAGCTCGCCTTGAAGAAAAGCATTCTTGACATCCATTTGCCATAATTCCCAAGATAGATTAGTGGCTAAAGAGAGAACAACTCTTACTGTATGAAGCTTGGCCACGGGCGCAAAGGTATCCGTGTAGTCTGAGCCATAGCTTTGTGTGAAGCCTCTTGCCACCAACCGAGCCTTATGCCTTTCTATTTCCCAATTACTCTTGTATTTGATAGTAAAGACCCATTTGGAGCTAACCACCTTCTTTCCCGGAGGTAGGTCGGACTTATCCCATGTGTGGTTCCGTTTCATCGCCCCAACTTCATCTTTTATCGCATCACACCACACGTTATGTTTTTTGGCTTCATCATAGCTTTGAGGAACATAATTGGCTTCTATTTGTCCAAGGAAGGCTGCATGCTCCAATGGCAAAAGGTCAAGCGAACATACTCCTTGTATTGGATGTGCCACA
>WJSH01019823.1:774-14147 GCA_009757365.2 Lepidium campestre | reverse complement strand
CTTTGAAAAGTTATATTTTAAAACTCAAAATTATTTTTTCTTTTGTCATCATTGTAATCTATAAAACTAAATTCATAGGGGTAATTTCGAGCTTTAGATTCGGGGTAATATTTTTAAAAAACTTTGTCTTTATTTATCCTATACAAGTCTTGTCCATTTTCTAAAAGCTTCTCTGGTTTGAGATTAATCTTGTTGATATTTTATTTTCTGCAGGCTTTAGTATTTCTCCGTTGTAATTTTCTTTCATTTCTTAATATTTAAAATTTCCAGTATAAAAAAATTGGATTTATAGCACAAATCCAAAATTTAAAATTAATTTTAAAATAGTTTCCGTTTAGTATTAATCTTAAAATTCAGAATTTATTAAAAAGTTGAGAAAAGAACAAAAATATTACAATGCTCAGCCCAAACCCAATGCTAGCAAAATAAGCTCTAAGAAGCCCAGATAATGAAAATAACCAAAAATTAATTGGTTCATTGACAATTAAGACCAACCAATACATCTTATCCTGAATATTGACTATTGAGATATGAAGAGTGTGCGATGCGTTGCACCAGAAAAAGGTACAAAATTAGGGTTCCAAATTACACAATCTCTTAGTTAAAGATGCTCTCTCTTTTTCATCAATCTCATTATAATATTCGATCTATAACTTAAATTATATCGTTCATATCATTTAGATAAACTAGGTTACAAAAACATATATTTAACTACTTGATCATAGTTATTTTAACAATATAAGATGCACCTAATAACCAAAATTCAAATTCAAATTTTATTATTATGAAACTTACTAATTAAATGTTTATATGAAGTCAGCAATGTGGCTTGATACATAGGCAATGTGGCTTGTATTATTTGCAATACATAAAATCTAACAATATTGAAAACTAAACCTAGGACACATATTTAAGATCTAATTCTAACCAAATTAAATATAATTTCCGTATCAGAATATTTGACTTGTAAAAAATTTATACACATAGTTATAAACTTTGTATAATATCTATTTTGACCTATGTGTATCATTGTTTTTTCGTAAACCTTTTATCATTTATCATTGTTGTTTAATTATTTAATAATTATTTCGGTTTAATCACTGTAATAACACAAGAGGAGACTTTTTTAGTCAAGTGGGTAAGTCCACCTTTGTTATCTTCATCCAAGTTCGATTTTATGATGTCGTGTAATCTCCATATGGTATTGTTTAGAGTTTTAGAAGAGATTTGAGCTATGAATCGGACATTATTGATCGAACTGTTGACGAAAAAACTACTTTAGTAACAAAATATAAGTTAATTAAATAATAATAATTGTTACATATTCGTAAACACCAACAAATTTGATACAAAAATTTATTTCTAAAACGAATACATGAAGAACAATATTTATTTAAGTAAATGAAAAAGGGTTGCTACAGCTTTACCCATTTTCATCAATGAATAATTATCATAAGTGAATTATTTCTACACATCATCTTATTATACTTATATACTACTATTAACCACGCAAAAGGATAGAAATTAAGGCCATCAATCCAACGAATTACTCTACTTTTTTCTTTTTCTTTTTCTCCCAAATATAGTAAAAATTAAAAATAATTTAATACGTTTGACCAATTTACTTGATCCCATTCCCAAAAAGGTTGTGAAAGTTCATCAACCATTTCTGAAATACTTTGTGTATTAGAAGTATTAGCATTCACGGGCACATAAACTTTGTTTTCTTCTGAACATGAAGTTTCTGGTGAAGTTGTTGTCATTGTGACACGAGATGATGTTGCAACTCTATTGCTAGGAAGCTCTCTTTGTATCTTATAAGTTTGTATTGGTCTTCTATCAAATGCTCTTGACCTTCCTGATTTTATGTAGATTCGACAGAGACTGAATTCATGCTTCAACTATATTCAATAAAAGTAATAAATCTTGTTAAAATGTTTTCTATTTGATAAACAATATAAAATTTTATTTCAAGAATTTAATATATAATCAATAGAGAAAAGAATGCATGTGTGGCTTTTTGGTTTTTATCATTTTATGTATGTAATACATTTTTTTATGGAATCCGTCGAGAATGACTCTTTTTAGAGGTATTCTAGATATATTTTTCCATCTGGAAACGAATTATTTTTTGTACCACATGTTTTTAAGTTTGGATAATTTGAAATGTTAGAAATATTTATTTATATATATAATTAATCTACCACACACCTTTTTAACTATATATATAACCTTTGAAAAACTATTATATGTGCTTTAGATTTAATGATGTAAATGATGAGATATATCAAAATGTAATTCAGTTTGATTTTTCTCGCTTATAACTTTTGTAAAGCTTATTCGTCGATTTTTGTTCAATATTGGACTTAAAAAATAATTGTTTTCTGATAGAAACTTCATCGGAAATCTGTTGAAAAGGCTAATTTCTGATGGAAACTCCATCAGAAATCTGTTGAAAAAGCCAATTTCTGATGGAAAATATCCATTAGTTCTATTTTTTTTTTAAATCAAAATATATATATTGGAAATTCATCAGCAATTTCAAAAAAAAAGGATCGTTGATATTTAATTAAAACTTTTGGTATTGAAAATGGTTTTAGTACATGATAAACAACAACAAAAAAAAGTTAAATTTGAAAAATGTGGTTAAATATATATGCACCTGAGGGATGGTAGATGAACCGGGTGTTTCATCAACAGCTTTATATTCATTCATCTTCCACTTTGATTTTTTTCCGGTAGGTGCTTTTCCGGTATAAAAAACCATCGTCTTCTTAACTCCGATCACTCGATTATTCGCCGAGAATACCGGACTCGGTGAACCAGTTGCTTTCCAGTATCCTGTACCAGTGGTCCTACTAGGTCTTCCTCCTCTTGCTTCACGCTCTTGTCTTGGCACATAGAAAAACCATTGTTCTCCATCTCCTCTACACTTCTCTCCCGCAAGATCTACACAAATTCAATTAAAAGTCATATATTAATAACTTAGTGAGGAATACAACAACAAATTACAAAAATCGATGGAAAACACAATATTCCAGGAAACATAACCTAAAATAGGGAAACTATAGGATACGAACTCAAAAACATAATAAGCTAAAATTTATATAAAAATGTGATTCTTTGTAGAGTTTTTTCTAAATATATATAAAACAAACTCAAACGCTACAACCAACATATAGTTAAAACAAGAAAACATAAACAAACAATTGAAACCTAAATCTCATGCATACGATATCAAGAAAACAACATTATCTACTCAAGAACCACAAAGAAAACTCTAAAGTGAAGGCATAACATTATATATGCTTCTAGAAATCAATATACATACGAAACACATATCATCATATAAAGATAATGATTACATATACATACTTGGAAGCTGATTAGGTTCAAAGCTAAACACATTGAGGATTGGTATGAGATTGTAAATGGTAGCATTTCCTCCATTAAGCTGAGTTCTTAAGTAAAATGAAAGAAGCTCTACTTCGGTCGGATAAAATCGAAACCCTACGGCAAGTTCTTCTTCCATCTTTTTGTAGGTTTTGATTCTTGAAAAAAGTGAAACCTTAGTAATCTTGATGATAAGTTTAAATAGAAACAAGTAAGTCATTGCTTTGTCCGAGTGAAATGAGAAAAGTTTTTACGCGTTTGGACTTTAGTTTTTGTTAATTAATAAAATTTTGTCTTTTTATATTTTGTTGGGGAACTGAGTGAGGGTCCATGTTTGTGATAATTTCGTGTTATTTCTATCTTGGCCTACGTAAAATAATGAGTGCCAAGGCCAGAGACCTTATCATTGAATAAGTCAAGGGTTCTCTTACTAATATGATAATATCCTTTCATTATTCATTATTAACTTTATTACCTTTATTTTCATTTTATAAAATATTTTATTAGTTTTTTTGTTGACATATTTTATTACCCATTATTTCATCAACTTTTTCTAATTGATTATTTATATATAATTTTTTTATGACTAAAAGGTTTCGGGCCGAGACCCGTACATCTCCTCAGGGCAAAGCCTAAACCATTTAATTTAACTCTCTTTTGGAGAGTAGACCCTTCCCAAGTGAACCTGAACTGACCTCTTTGTCAGAGAAAACCATTAGATCAATAGTTATTTGATTAATCAACATGTATTCAGATATTTGGAAACAAGTTGCTCGTTTGTGTTCTATTATATCGGTTTTTATCGATTATCGATGTTTTGTATAGGTGGTTCTCGGAAAAAATCAGATTTTTTTCAGGTCTTGTTTGAATATCTTTTCAGATACAATGGTAAGAGCCTGAATGACAGCGAACAAACTTAGCAGGATTCTATCACCTATGCTAAGATGGAAGTCTTGTTGTGGGTAATGGTGTCTTTCTTCCCTTCAGATTTTAGAGGTTGATTTCGCGACAAATAGTTTTGAAAATAGTAAAAATGGTTGCTGCACAGAAAGAATTTCCTGTCTTTTCTCCAACCTGGAATATTTCGCGAGACTTAGAAATTGTTTATGTGCTTTCTCGCTGTTCTTAATCCCGCGTACGTAAGTTACATTATGAAACAGCATGTATAAATATTCTTTTATTTGTCACAATGTAGATTTTGTTTAAATTCGATATAGTTAATTGTCTTCATTCAATTTATGGTAAAATTGTCTTTTACATTAACAACAGTGTCTAACGCCGGATGCCTGATTCAAAAAGGCATTATAGTTTTAAATGCATTTGTCGTAATTAATTCTTGATTCTATATAAAATTCTGTTAGGACCATTCCTTTTGTCGTGAAACATAATTATCAACTGAAACATAATTATTAAATGACCTGTGATATTAAATAACTTATATTATTACCAAATAACATGTAATATCAAATGACATGTGATGAATAAATATGAATGACCCGTATTTTTATTATTGAATATTAAATATTTATATAGTAATTAATTTATATTCCTATTACTATTATATTATTTTTAATAATTTTTTGGTTTTATAAAAATTATCCGACTCGTGTTTACTTATTACTCATATAAGCTCATAATATATATATATATATATATATATATATATATATATATATATGCACTAAAACTCATATTTATTTTTGTGAAATACCAATTTTTTCTGACTCGTTTTCATCTATAATTTTTTATCGTATTATTGTTTTATATACAAATTATATCTAAATTTGTAATAAAAATATGAGCATAAAAATTATTTATATAATATTCTTATTATTTTATTTATTTATTCTCATAAATATTTTTATTTGAAATATGTGTTTGTTTTTTTATCTGAAAAATATGTGATTGTTTAGGACTTATATATACTCATAAAGTAAACATATATCTTATAAATTAATATCATAAATATTGTATGGATATATAAAGAAAACTAATGCACTATAACATGAATTATTTTATAATATATATGGCCGTTTACAATTTGTCATATTATTATTTATGTTTATAACGGTACCTATATTTATATATAATATGAACATATTCTATATACATAATTTTTGATATGCATAACATATGTAGAAAAAAAATATTTTTCATAAATTTTTGTGATATAATGTTTAAATTTATTTTATAAAAGTATGATAAAATAAAGTATGAGAGAAAATTATTATTAAAAATATATCAAATCTTCTATTAGATATGATCGGTTATTAAGGATATGATTTAATATGTGTTAAAATGTAAACTTAATAAGTTTTTGATTTATTTGTAACTAAATTTTTTTTGAAGAGTTTAAAAATATAATTTTTTACAAATTTAATGTTGTTATTCTAAAAAGATTCTCTTTTAATAGTATAGATGTTATTTTAACTTTCACATTATAAAAATCCTAGAAAAATTGACAAAAAAATGGTAGAAAAACATTTAATTTTTATCTAGCTATTTTAAACGTCTATTTTATGTTTATCTTAGATTTAAATCGTAAACTTTCATTGACTAAGCCAAATTAGTCTTATTGTTAAGCGATTAAAATCTAAAATCAATTAAGTAGAATGTTTAAAGTGTTGTTGATAAGCTTGAAAGATAGCTTAATGTGTAAGCTACCTAAATAATAGGGTTAGTTAGTTAATTTAGGTGTTATCTAAATTAACCTAGAGTTTTTCTATTATGATTTGGTTTGTTAGAATCTATATATTGAGATGTCGAGTTGTGACATCCAATTGTGAGAGATTATAATTGTGTTTGAGAGTTTTGGTTTTGAGGGATTTTGCAAAGTTAATAAAAGAGAGTTATTCTTTTATATTCAAAGTCTTTTGATTCTTTATTTGGTATCAGAGCTAAACACTAATTAAGAGGAGCACAGATCGTGAATTTCTTTTCACGGATTGTTGTGTTTAAGACGAGGGAATACTAAAGAGAAAAGTATTCAAAATCGACTTGAAGGAGTCAAGCAGTGGCGGAGCCAGGATTTTGATCTATGAGGGTCAAAATATTTTTCTTCAAAAAAGCATATAAATTTAATCTTAAAAATATGTTAATACAAATAGATATATTAAAGACATATGATATGTTCACTCATATCTTGAAAATTTTGTATCATTATTTCACTGGTTACATTATCAAATACCTATTTTCAATAAAATAAACTAGACAATTACTATAAAAAAAAATGTATCACTAATACGATTACAAAAACTAGTCTCTACAATATTCATTTAAGGGAAGCATCTTTCAACGGTTGCAGTTGAAACAATTATAACTAATTCGAATACTAAAAATAGAGAAAATTATTAATTAAAAAAGTAACAAATGCAAAAATAAAATCAAAATAAATTATATATTTTTAATACTCTTTTTAACACTTCAATCCTTTGTTGTGCAACTTGAATATTAGCAGAAATCAAAAAGTAAGTTCTAAATGTATTGATTTATTGTCAACAAACGTAGAAACATAGAAGAGAGAAGATGACCAAAAAGAAAGAAGAATTAACAACATATCAATTAGATTGAGTTACAAAAAAAAAAACAAAAAACATATCAATTAGATTAAGTAAATATATATGAGCCTATTTTTTAATTTTATATTAAGCTAAATAGTTTTTAATTGGGTTAGACTTAAATTTATAATTCATGGGTGTAAACCAAAATTTAAGAAAGGGGTCAATTATTGAAAAACTAATATATAATAATATTTATTTTACAAATTATGGGTGTCATATGACACTCCTCTTTCTCAAGTACTTCCGCCACTGGAGTCAAGTCATGAACGAGATAGTTCAATCTAAACCGAAGGAAGGAGGATATTCTTCTTCCTCTATACAATGTCCTATGCTTACCGCCACAAACTACACTGTTTGGTCTATGCATATGAAAGTAACTTTAAAGGTGCACAAAGTTTGGAAAACGATTGAAACAGGAGAAGTAGAAGGAAACAAAGACAACTTGGCAAAGACCCTCTTATTTCAATCAATTCCGGAGGCACTAATATTGCAAGTAGGAGACCTTGATACTTCTAAAGAAGTTTGGAAAAAAATTAAGACTAGACATGTGGGAGCTGAGAGAGTTAAGGAGACTAGGCTACAAACTTTGATGGCTGAGTTCAAAAAAATGAAGATGAAGGAAACCGATACAATTGATGAGTTTGTAGGGCAACTTTCGGAACTAACTTCCAAGTCGGCATCCCTAGGAGAAACTATTGGAGAACCTAAACTTGTGAAAAGTTTCTAAATATTTTACCAAGGAGAAAGTATATTCATATTATTGCTGCTCTTGAACAAGTCTTCGACCTAAATAAAGCAACGTTTGAAGACATAGTGGGGAGGTTAAAGGCATATGAAGAGAGGATTTGTGAAGAAGAGCAACAAGAGGATCAAGAAAAGCTTATGTATGCAAATATGGATTCTCAATCTCCAGAGAACTATGGAAGTGGTAGAGGCAGGGGGCAAAGTGGTCGTGGATGTGGTAGAGGAAGAGGACATGGTTATGATGATCAAGTCCAAAACCAACATTACAAGAAGGACTTATCTCAAATTGTGTGTTTTAGGTGTGACAAGAAAGGACACTTTGCTTCTAAGTGTCCTGATAGACTCCTCAAACTTCAAGAGATATATGAAAATGAGGATGTTGATGATGAGACTCATGAGGCTGAGGATTTACTAATGCACGAGGTGGTGCTACTTAATGAGAGGAATGGTAAGCCAAAGGAGTATGAGTCATATGATAGGAGACTTTTATATTTGGATAATGGAGCTAGCAATCATATGACGGGAAATCGAGATTTCTTAACCAAGATTGATGAGTCAATCACTGGAAAAGTAAGATTCGGAGATGATTCTCGTATTGATATAAAAGGATGAGGTTCACTATCCTTCGTGTGCAAGAATGGAGAGAAGAAAGTGTTACCAAATGTTTACTATATTCCAGACTCAAAGAGTAATATATTGAGTCTTGGACAAGCCATTGAGTCTGGTTGTGAAGTTCGGATGAAGAAGGAGTATCTTTATCTATATGATTGAGAAGGGAAGCTTCTGATCAAAGCTTTGAGATCGAAGAATTGATTATACAAAGTACATGTGGAGGTTGATGTTATTTAGTATTTGCAGCTTGAAACATTTAATGATACAACTAAATGGCATGCTCGCTTGGGGCATATTGAAGTGGAAACAATAAAGACAATGATCAATAAAAACTTGGTAAAAGGAATTCCAAGGTTTTCGTTGGAGAGAGATCATTGTTCTTCATGTTTACTTGGAAAGCAAGTTAGGAAATTTTTTCCTAAAGCAACTATGTTTCGTGCAAACAAAATTCTTGAGCTTGTTCGTGGAGATCTTTGTGGGCCTATCACACCTTCTACACCTGCTAGAAACAAGTATATTTTTGTTGTAATATATGATCATTCTCGCTATATGTGGACAATTCTCTTGGAAGAGAAAAGTCATGCTTTCGACAAATTTAAAATCTTTAGACTCATAATCGAAAAGGAAACGGGAGTGAACATCAAGACTTTTAGGACAAACAGAGGTGGAGAGTTTACATCTCAAGAATTTAAATCATTTTGTGATGAGTTTGGCATTCAGAGACACTTGACTGCACCTTATACGCCTCAACATAATGGAGTGGTTGATAGAAGGAATCGTACTTTGATGGAGATGACTCGAAACATTATGAAACATATGGGTTTACCAACTTACTTATGGGGAGAAGCTGTAAGACATGCTACCTATATTCTCAATCGAGTTTCAACAAGGGCTTTAGAGAGTCAAACACCTTATGAGGGTTTTAAGGGGAGAAAACCGAATATTGAGCATCTTAGAGTCTTTGGATGTATTGCTTATGCTAAGATTCAAAGACCACATCTAAGAAAATTGGATGATAGATCACGAGCCTTAGTTCATCTTGGAACGGAACCCGAGTCTAAGGCTTATCGGTTATTTGATCCAACAACTCAAAAGGTTGTTATAAGCCGTGATGTCTCTTTTGATGAAAAGATGAGATGAAAGTGGATTGATTCTAGAGAAATCGATGAAGGGAATGGTTCTCTAGATAATCAATTCAGTTTTGGAGATTCTTTCATACGAGATGAGGATGAAAATAAGCAAGAGGAGGAAGAAAAGGTCTCTGATGAGGAAGAAGAAGAAGATGCGATGGAAGATCAAGATAATCAAGAAACACAATCTTTTCCTCTTCGAAGATCATCTAGAGAACTTAAGAAACCTAGTTATCTTGATGATTATATTCTTCTTGCTGAGTTTGATAGCACTCGACTTTTATTGATAATTAATGAAGAACCTTGGGATTTTAGTGAAGCAAAAGATTCGAAGGAATGGATTGATGCTTGTGAAGAGGAAATTTCATCAATAAATAAGAACAAGACATAGAATTTGGTTTATCTTCCTATTGGAGCAAAAACTATCAGATTAAAATGGGTATTCAAGATTAAAAGAAACTCCGATGGAAGCATGAACAAATACAAAGCAAGGCTAATAGCTAAGGGATATGTTCAAAGGTATGGAATTGATTTCGATGAAGTGTTTGCACCATTTGCAAGAATCCAAACAATTCATTTTATCATTGCTCTAGCCGCCTCTAGTGTATGGGAGATACATCACCTTGATGTCAAAACCGCTTTCTTGCATGGAGAATTGAAAGAGGAAGTGTATGTATCTCAACTGGAAGGGTTCATAATCAAGGGAAAAGAGGGTAAAGTATACAAGTTGAACAAGGCACTTTATGGTTTAAAGCAAGCACCTAGAGCTTGGAACCATAAGTTAAACAAAATTCTTAAGGAATTAAATTTTGTAAGATGTACAAAGGAGCCATCTTTGTATCGAAAGAAAGAAGGTGACAAGCTTATTCTTGTAGCCGTGTATGTTGATGACTTGCTTGTTATCGGTACAAGTCTGAAGATGATACTTGAGTTTAAGAGAGGGATGTCAAGTAAGTTTGAGATAAGTGATCTAGGTAAACTTACTTACTATCTTGGAATCGAAGTTATACAGAAAGAAGGTTGTATAACTTTGACATAAGAAAGGTATGCGATGAAGATTCTTCAAGAAGCGGGTATGTTTGAGTGCAACTCTACTCAAATACCAATGGATATGGGAACAAAACTGTCAAAGTCTCAAGAAGAAAAAGGGAGTTGACGAGAAAGAGTATAAGAAAAAAATTGGGTGTCTTCGGTATTTGCTTCACACTCGTCCGGACTTGTCTTACTGTGTTGATGTTCTTAGTCCGTCCATATATGCACGAACCAAAGGAATCAAATGCAGCTACTTTGAAACAAGTCTTAAAGTATTTGAAAGGAACTCTCTCGTATGGACTTACATATTCTCGTGACAACAAAGGAGGTTTAGTTGGATTTAGCGACAGTAGCTACAATGTTAATGTAGATGATGGGAAGAGTACTTCAGGCCATATCTTCTACTACAATGATTGTCCAATTAGTTAGTGTTCACGAAAGCAAGAGACAGTAGATTTGTCATCGTGCGAAGCCGAGTTTATGGCAACGGAAGCGGCAAAGCAAGCTATTTGGCTTCAAGAACTACTAAGTAAGATAATCGGAAAAGAGAGTGAGAAAGTGCTCATTCTAATCGACAATAAATCTGCAATCTCTCTTACAAAGAACCCGGCTTTCCATGGTCGAAGTAAACATATACACAAGAGGTATCACTTCATTAGCGAATGTGTAGAGAATGAGCAAATCGAAGTCAAGCATGTTCCTGGGAATGAACAAAAAGCTGATATCTTAACTAAGGTACTTGAAAGAATCAAGTTCAAGGAAATAAGAGAATTCATAGGTGTTCAAGATACTTCAAGAGATCACTTCAAGCTTAAGGGGGAGAACATTGTTGATAAGCTTGAAAGATAGCTTAATGTATAAGCTACCTAAATAATAGGGTTAGTTAGTTAATTTAGAAGTTATCTAAATTAACCTAGAGTTTTCCTATTACGATTTGGTTTGTTAGAATCTATATATTGAGATGTCGAGTTGTGACATCCAATTGTGAGAGATTATAATTGTGTTTGAGAGTTTTGGTTTTGAGGGATTTTCCAAAGCTAATAAAAGAGGGTTATTCTTTTATATTCAAAGTCTTTTAGTTCTTTATAAAGTGGTCACGTAAAAGTTGAATCATTTCTACTTTTTTGTAATGTAAATGTTAAAATGACATTTTTCCTAATCTAAAATGAGAAAAAGGTCAAACAAATATTAAACTTACGCGGAATAGCCAAATTAATACCAAACTTACAGATTTGCTAAATTAATACTAAATTATCGTTGACTGAGCCAATTTAGATACGTTGACTAACACCATTACTGTTCATGTTAGAAAAAAAGTAAACTTTCAGAAAATAGCCAAAATATACTGAACTACAGATTTGCCAAATTAATACTGAACTTACCATTGATTGAGGTAATTTAGGTACGTTGACTAACCACGATATCCAAACCAAAATCAACCCAAAATTTGGGATATCAAGTAGGTTATGAAAAATATATATATATATATACCTAATAGGTTCCGATTAACCCTAAATGTAGGGTATCATGTAGTTTTTGAAACTAAAACGACTCATAATAGCATACCAAACTACGATTCAAACTAATTTAAATATGAATTATATTTGATCAAGTCAATTTAGATATGAAATTAGTTAATTTTAATAAACAATAAATTCTTGTTAATTTTTCTTATTATTTTATTAATTTTTTTTTATTTGCTCTAATGTTTAAAACTCAGATTCAAAGCTAAAATATAGAACAACTGGAGATTCCCAGAGCAAATGTGATAATTTTTAAAAACACTTTTTCAAAGAGTATTTTTTTTTGTTTTGAGACCTACCCGATACCCGACATTTTGGGTCGGTTTTGGCTCGGATGTCGCGTTAGTTAACATAGCTAAATTGGCTCAGTCAACGGTAACTTCAGTATTAATTTGGCAAATCTGTAGTGCAGCATTAATTTGGTCATTTTTTGAAAGTTTATTTTTTCTCTAACGTGAACAGTAACAGCGTTAGTCAACGTATTTAAATTGACTCAATCAACGGTAGTTCAGTATTAATTTAGCAAATCTGAAAGTTTGATATTAATTTAGGTATTCCGCGTAAGTTCAGTATTTTTTTGACATTTTTCTTAATCTAAAATTGATGACTAATGAGTTATTTTTTTGTTATTCCACACTATTATTTATCTTGTAGGCTTGTTAAATACAAATTTAAGATATATTAAGAAGAAGAAAAATACATATATGTATACTCAAACATATATATTAAAAAGGCATTATATTTTTAATTCTTTTTTTTCGTAATTAATTCTTGATCCTATATAAAAAAATTTTAGGACCTTTCTTTTGTTTTGACATCAGCACTGACCTAATTAATGTGAAAACTATTACATATATGTATACTCAAACATATATATTAAACTAATTGGAACTTTGATCACTGCTTATGGGTTAGCCTATTTTAGAGTTGGTTTGATGATGGGGATCACTAGTATGGTATCGGTGATTCCGATCTTTTTAAATCTAGATGTTTAATATAAGACCATTTACAATAAGGTTGTGTAAATTATTTCAACACCCTAAAATTTCTCCAATGGGGTTGTTGAACTTTGTATTGCAATATACGTGTCTTTTTGCTCGTTGAAATATTTCAACGGATTGAAATAGAGAGAGAAAAGAGAAGTGAACCAATAGGAAAGGAAATGCATATTTCGTGAGCCTACAGGATAGAAAGGAGAGAGAAATCAAATTTTTATTGTATTCTGATTGGTTGTTCAGATTTTTTTTTTATCTTATCTTTAAAATCTACAAACATTTATTTTGTATTAATTATTTTCAGAAAAATATAAAAATTATATCAAAATTTTTTATTTTTTGAACTCTATAAAATGAAACTTGTTTCGTTTCATTCCAATACAT
>WJSH01019565.1:1146-16879 GCA_009757365.2 Lepidium campestre | reverse complement strand
ACTCTCCAAGATCTTTAACAGAGAATCTATCAGTAAATGCTTGAATGATGGTCTCAATCACTATCTGTGACCTTTATATCATCCACATATGTCAGTATATAGATTATTGCAATACCTCTGAAGCACATAGTTTTTGAGCTCCAAGTACCATGATTTAGGTGCCTGTTTCATGCCATAGAAAACCTTTTTTTGATGATGAAAAACGTGATGTGGTTTGTCAAGATCGACAAAGACTTGTGGTTCGGGCATATAGACGTCTTCTGTAAAATGACCCTGTAGAAATGCTCTGAGATTCCAGTCTTTCGAAACAATGACCCTAAGAACTCTTAGCATGGTTTACTTAATGACAGGACTGAAAGTCTCAGTGTAGTAGATTCCAGGTTGCTGATGAAAGCCTTTGGCGACTAGACGTGCTTTGTATCGATCAATTGTTCCGTCTTGTAGATATTTTATTGTAAACATTCACCTATTTCCTNATATATAATATGGGTTTTGTATTGACCATGTTCGCTTTCTCTAGCAGATTAGATATATATTTTTGTTGAGACAAGTGCAAGCCAAACTTTGCACGTTTTACTTCAATGCCTAAGAAGTATGATAACTCTCCAAGATCTTTAACAGAGAATCTATCAGTAAATGCTTGAATGATGGTCTCAATCACTATCTGTGACCTTTATATCATCCACATATATCAGTATATAGATTATTGCAATACCTCTGAAGCACATAGTTTTTGAGCTCCAAGTGCCATGATCTAGGTGCCTGTTTCATGCCATAGAAAACCTTTTTTTGATGATGAAAAACGTGATGTGGTTTGTCAAGATCGACAAAGACTTGTGGTTCGGGCATGTAGACGTCTTCTGTAAAATGACCCTGTAAATATGCTCTGAGATTCCAGTCTTTCGAAACAGTGACCCTAAGAACTCTTAGCGTGGTTTACTAAATGACAGGACTGAAAGTCTCAGTGTAGTAGATTCCAGGTTGCTGATGAAAGCCTTTGGCGACTAGACATGCCTTGTATTGATCAATTGTTCAGTCTTGTAGATATTTTATTGTAAAAATTCACCTATTTCCTACAATATTTTGATCAGTGAATGAGGAACAAAATTCCATGACCAGCTGCGTACAAGTGCTTCTTATTCTGAACTCATCACGCATCTCCATCACTCATCCTGAAGAGCCTCAGAAGTCGTCCTTGGTATTGAATGGGTTGTGGTTTTGGTTGAGGCTTGAAGTGTGTACTTAGAATTAGGTTTAGTGATTCAAGTTTTGGAATGTGTGCGCATTGGGTGATGATTTGTGTGTGGGTTTGGATTTTTTGGTTCTTGAAATTTGCAGTGGTTTGGTTGGTATCGGCGATGAGAGCGAGTATGGTGGTGGTGATGAAGTGTCGATTGGATTAATTGGTGAAGAGAGGTGAGGTAACTGGGCTTCTAGTAATAGGCTACATAATGGAGTTGGTAATGAGCCTACAGAATCAAGATCTTCATTAACAATTCTTGGTGAATGATCGTTGATGGGAGCCGACGGGAGCTCTTGGAGTGGAAGCGAGATGAACGGCGGTGAGTTGGCTGGTGGTGAAGGTGAGGGATCGACTATTGGTTTAGGGGTTTTGGCGAATGGAAAAATTGACTCATCAAACCTTTCATGGCGGGAAGTGTATACTCTATTGGTGGTTGTATCCAAACACAAGTAGTAGACACTTTGGATGAGGGAATAACCTAGAAAGACAAAAGGTGTGGATTTAGGTTCTAATTTGTGGCGAGAATATGGTTTTAACCAAGGGTAACAAACGGTTCCGAAACTTCTAAGCTTTAGATAGTTGGGAGTTGTGTTGAATACGATTTGATAGGGTGATTGCATTAACAACACTGGTGTAGCACATAAATCAGATCTAGAGTTTCTGATCTCTAAGGCAGCAGTTACAAGACAAAGAGGCAGCGACAGAAGCAAAGAGACGGCGGCGGCATGAACTAGGGTTACAACAACGGCAGCGTGAACTTGGGTTACGATGGTGGCGGCTTCAAATGGCGGCAGCAGACGGTGATGAGGAGCGGCAGACAGTGATGAGGAGCGGTGGCGGTGGATGATGATGAAGAGCGGCGGCGGCGGGATAGATGATTCTGAAGGCGAATTGAATCAAACCTCCTGAATCCTACTACCAAGAAGAACTCATGGTTCACTCTTGTTAGGCTTCCTCACGAGGAAGCTGAGCTCGACGACGGCTAGGCTTTGTGATTTCTCACGTTACGCAAAAGATAGGGTCTTGTTTTATGTAAATTTCTCTCTATTTTATTAATGAAGAAAGGGTTTATATTATATAGTGAGTTCCCTGAGGAAAACCTTAAAACCTAATGGGCCAAGACATTACTATGAATCTCTAAATAAAAGGAAAAGATCCAAAACTGATTAGACTTCTTTATCTCTTCTTGGGCCCATCGAAATTGGCCTTTAAAAATAAAGAGGCCTTTCAAAACTTAATCCCAAAACAGGGTCAACCATTTTAACCCTCAAAACAAATGACCCTATGGTCTTATTATAACAAACCAACAAATAACTCAAATAACTTAAACAAAAAACAAAAAATAGAAAAAGGTCCAGAGAGAGTATAAGCCTACATAAATTCGGACTAACCCTGGTGCCACACTGCTACAGATCCCTCCCAGTTAGAGAGATTCGACCCTGAATCCAAAGCGGTGCACGGGTCGGGTTCCTTCTTCCTCTTAATTACAATGAACGACATCTTCATGTCAGCATCATCCTCACCAATGCTCACTTCCTCGGTCCCAGTAGACCAGTCTTCACTTCCTCTTCTTACAGTTCCGTCAAGTAGGTCTAGCAACCTACTCAGATTCTCATCCTCGCGGATTTGGTCACTCACAGACGATGACCAAGAGAACTCTTCAGCGCGAGCTCCACAAAATGAAGTTGTCACTAGCTCTTCCTGCTTCATGACAACCTTTGGAGATGCTAAAACAAGAGTAGATGTCTTACCTTGGAGATGGAAGACATACAAACTAAAGAGCTCGTTCTTAGCACCATTAGCCATGTACAACCAAGACAGTGCACTCAGCTCAATACAAGAAATGTGTGGCAGGTCCACACACTTCACCAGCTCGGAGGATATTACATCCTTCCAGTGTCTTGGATTGACGATGCACGTACCTTTATCGCCATTGTTCTCGAGACCCGACACGAAATTCTCCTCCCTTCGACTCGGGCTTCTCAAGGACAGACGCTCGAGCATTGGCCTCCTAAGCACAAAGGAGAACCATCTCCCACCTTCAAATCCATCTTGAGTTCGATCCACACATTCATTCTTGAACTCTCCTCATCGACTTTGACCGTAAGACTTGGATAACAAATCAAGGTCAAATCTCTTCACACCAACCTCGGTCAACGAATCCACCTTAGAGTTATCACAATTTTCTCACCACGGACAGAGAAGAATTGGTGTCTTGTTGCTTGAAACTGCATCACGTGTATTGAAAGGATTATCACGGTCTTTGTCTTGCGGCTTCGGTGGTTCATCTAGGGCTTCTGACCCTAAGATGTATTCTCGAATCCTCCTTCCTGAGTGACCTTCAGCACATCAATTGTGGCCTCCCCCCATAGACATAACCTCCATAGACATATCGCTCTCGGTCATGACTGCATCCATTCGTGAGTAATTCGCTATGAGTGGCATCTTTCGGCAGTAATCAATGTGGAGGATTCATCGTGAGCGATGGTAATCGTTCACTCAAGATGCCTTCGATGATCGGATGAGCTTCGATCATTGGACGATGATGGCAATCTCCTTGGCGCATGTCACGACGGTCCATAGACTTGTTTTCTTCTAGAGTTTCATCCCCTAGGGTTTCAACAACACCTTTGACCACTCATTTGCTCTTGAAAATTCGCTTGTCTCCTACAAGCTCAATCCCTTTATCAATGTCCACACCAAAGAGAATGGAATCACTCAAGAGATGTGACTTCTCACCAAGTAAAGGCTCTTGGTGTACAGGTTCTTTGCGCACCACACATGAGTAGTCTTGGGACAGCCCATAGACTTGAAGTGAACAGTTCTGTCTCCCTAGCTTCAAGGACAGTGCTTGGGGAGAAGGTTCAGCCATGGCACGGCTGAGGTTGTTGACTGAGATGTCAACACTTAGTGAGCAAGGGCTCACAGTTGCGGAATTGTCGCAGCGAGTGGACTAGGTGGCGATAGCAGCAACACATGGAGGTAGAGCAGCGGACAACACACAACGTACAAGGCTTGACAAAGTGGGGCGTGTCGGATCCAACATGTCACAGAGATCGGCAAGCACTTGAGTGGCTGATGTTCGCTTTTTTCAACAATTAAATAATTACAACAAATGCAAACAACCGTGACATTGAAGTACTTAAGGTTCGAATCCACAAAGAGCTTAGAATTAACATGATGAGATTCCAAGGATTTGGTGTCCTCTAAAATTCAGAGGGTTTTGGGCTTTTATACTATAGCCAAAAAATCCTAAAAATGAACTGGGTCAACCCAGGACAAACCGGGTTTCACCCAACTTAAAATAAGATAAAGCCCTTCAGCGGCCTGGGCCCGGCCGGTCACGACTTGGGATCGGTCGGTCTCGCTCTCGATCCAGTCGGTTGCTGGGTTCTGGATTGGGACTCTTCATTAGCTCCGGCCGATTGCATCTCGGCATCGATCGGTCTTCATTCAGGTTTGGTCGATCCGAAAGGTGAACGTCAAGACACGCAACGGTGCTGGACCGGTCTTAAATCGCGATCGGCCGGTCATGTCTCGCTCTCGGCCAGTTTGAGCCGTTAGTAGCCGGTCTCGGCTTGAATCCGGCCGGGCCGAAAGGCGATCTTCTTCCTTAGCTATGGGATGGTCCTTTTTTCTCTGGGGCAGTCCTTCTTTTGCAACTTCCTCTTTCTTCAGTTTGGTTTAGCTTCACAACTCCAACCTTCACTCATTTTCTTCATGTCCATCCTTCACTCTTGTCCTCTCCAATGTGTCTTGGCTCATCTCATGAGCCTTTGATCTCTAATCCACCTAAATAAGACTTAAAAAGGATAAAATATTCGACTCTCTACTTCTAGGACTCTAAGTTGTGATATGAATTCAAAACTACACTATAATGGGTGAACATGAGACCTAAATGATGCGAAATATACTAGAATATGCATGATAATGAAGCTAATTATAGTGTATATCAACTCCCCCATACTTGTCTTTTGCTTGTCCTCAAGCAAACAACCGACAATCCCAGAAGAGAGGTTTGAAAGTGGGAACCCAACATGTCAAGACCTTAGCAAAGATTATCATTTAACGACCAATGATAGTGATCATACATAGCCCAAAAACATGATTCCAAATGAACTCTAACTTCTTAAGGCTTATATATCTCTATCAAACAACAAGCGTTCACAAGAGTCCACAAGCTATTCTATCAATCATTCTTCACATTCATTATTCTCAAGGATGTGCAGTCTCACAAATGGATAGTCAATCAAATACCACTTGGCTAGGTGAGAAAAGGCAAGAAGGCACTAAGTATGTGAGTGCGAGAAGGCTATTGAATTTATGGTGACTATACTCTCAAGAAATAGGAATGCTAATCATCATGCAAAATTATACTAAGACAAAAACAATTAACTCATACAATTCTTAGCTTCCATTCTACTCAATGATCACGCAAATAATCCACCCAAAAACTAATCCTTAGCTTTACTGATTCCCAAAACCAATTCCTAAAAGATTATACCCTTTTTCAACTTCAAAACCCAAGGAATCAATCAATGAAATTTTTAATCAAAGCACATTGCAAACTCTTTCTTAGAACATATGGGAAATACTTTTATACACAAGCTCTAGCTTCTTTACTTAGCTAACCCTCTTTTCTTTTCTTTTCTTTTCTTTTCTTTTCTAGGCCTTACCTTTTCTTTTCTTAGCCCGTTCTTTGCTTTCCAGAGGATATTTTTCTTATCATAAAATGCATACTTATAGCTAATAATTCTCTTTTTCCCAAGCCCTTAGTGCTAATCTTCTTTTCTCCCTTTTAATCGATTTTTCTTCTTTTTTATAACCATTCGGTTCACCTTTCTACTCATTCCAATTCTCATTCCTTTTACTATCAACCCATAATTCTAAACCCTCTTTCTTTTATTCTCCCTTAGTGCTAATCTCAATGAGCTCCAAATAACAACAAGTCAACATCCACCTAGTGCTAGTTCCATGATTTTCTAACTAGCCACCTAATGAAAGCTAACAATTATCGTTTTTATACTTGCACTATTTTGTACGTGAAAGCATTATCAACAAGAGGCCTCACTCAAGCAATTCATAATGGGCCATAAAAGAAAGGCAAGGGTTCAAGGTGGAAAACCATTCATTAGGAGAAATGGCTATTTGGACTCACAATTGTGGCAAATCAAGGTGAAGATAGTCCAAATATGTATATGGTTACCATGGCTATGCATTAAAAATCCATAAGTGAGAGAATTAGAAGCAATTAAGTTCAAATAATATTCGAGAATGGCCTCAAGAATAGTAAGCATCATCAATTCGGCAAGTTGAAAGACTAAGAATTCAAAGCAAGTTCAACAAGGAGATGTCTAAAACCTAATGTGTTCCCAAACAAGGTCATTGGCTAAATCTAAGCAAGTTCTCAACAGAATTGCATCATTATTCCCTATGCAAGTGAAGTGCAAACCTACTTCTAGACAAATCTATAGTGTTAATGCAATTACATGCTTGTTTTTGAAAAGATTTTTGAAAATTTTTTTATGCAAAATGAAATATTATATATGTGCAAGCTAGACTCAAGGAAGGAAAACAAAACAAATAAAAGCAACGTCAAATACTACCCTCTCCCCCGGACTTACTTCTCACCGCCTCGGTGAAACAAAATCCAAGGAAAAGAGTAAACAAAAATGCATAATCAAAACAATTAGAAACAAAACTATGTACAAAAGGTAGTGGATTGGTACCAATTAGTTTGGAGAGTCTCTACCCCAAGGGGGAGAGTCGTAGCCGTGTTCCTCGTCGGCATTGTCTCGGCGAGTGCATTTTTCTTCGTCGGAGGTGTATCTTAAGTGTGGAGTGGAGGGTCTTGGAGCTCACTACGCCACTCGGGCTTGACGTGGAAAGAAGAGTTGGAAGACCTCGAATTGTCTCACAATCGTCTCGTCCTCTGGTCCCTCAAAGATGATGTTGAGGAAAGATCTCAAGCTTGTTTTTTGAGGTCGGGGCAGCTTTAGAAGTTGTGTTTTTCCCTCTCGATCCATGAAGATGTAGGTAAACTCGTGCGGTAGAGGTCCCAAGTGAAGATAGTTGTTTGCGCGCGGGAACAAATGTGCAAAGTGGCTCTCCTCCGGCAAGTCCTTCAAAGGGTTGTGGAAGAGTCCTCCGGCTCGGTAGAGTGGTTCCAAGAATGTGCCCATTGTCACATGAACTGAAGTCATTCCACTCTCATCTAGTCTCATCGCCGCTAGTGTCTTTGCAAAGACACACTCCAAGTTCACATTGTCTCCAACTTGCTCATCATACATAGGGCCGCTCTCCGCCATCAAGAAAGTCGAGAGACCTCTAAATAGCAAGCACGCCTCTCCATGAGTCAATATAGATCTCCCTTCAACAGGCTAGAAGTAAAGTGTCCCGCTTAAGAATTTTGCGACCATCCTTATCGTTGGGTTCCGGATCAAGTCCACTCTCGGTCCATCTACTATCCTTCGCGAAGCAATAGTTCCCCAAAAGCTTTCTTTGCTTTGGAACTCGGGAAAGTCAACCTTTGAGCCATATGGGAAACCGAAAAGATTGCATATATCTCGGATAATGACTCGGAACCATCTATTGTTGAGGCCAAATGTGATGTAGCCATGATCGGGGTGCGGGTTTTTGCGATCCTCATATACCAGTTGCACTGACAGAAGAAGTATTGTGACTGCGCGGGAGTCATGTACTGCTTGTGACGAACAAAACCGCTCAAGCCCATGTTTGTAAACATTTGGCACATGTCATCTATGAGGCCTAGTCGTTCGAGCAAATCATCTTCGAACTCTTGATGCTCGATTCTTATATCTCCGGTGATGATTGCTTGTTGAGGTCTTGATGATTCACCGTTATCTCCTCTGCGTCGGATTGCTTCCCTTGTCTGGGCGTGATGAATCACCTCCATATCCTCCACATCGAATTGCCGCTCTTGTCCTTGGTCTTGAGGCCATGGTTTCTTCAAAAATTGCACAAATATTCAACTTAAACCAAGTATTCGATAGGGATGCTACAATTACCAAATATCAATCCTATCTACAAAGGCTTAAACAAACTTATAAAACCAATGCAATTTAGAATAACCAATTAACTATTCTATCAAAGCTCAACAGTCAATACTCCTCTAAGACCACATCATTTTCAAAGCACTTTATCAATTTAGAGCATTGGCTAAGTGGTACTCATGAGACAAATAAAGAAAATTTCAAGTATCTACCACCTTAGAGCTTGTCTAAGTACATGAGAGGTTCAAGAGACAAAAAAATCATTAAACATTTCAATTTTCCCCAAATTTCACACCATTTTCATCACTATTTATGCTCAAAACCCTAACTTTCTCAAAATTGCTCTTTTATCAGCAAATCAAGAAATCTAAAGCCTAATTCAAGATACCCAAACTTTTTCTAGCATAAAACAACCATAAACTCCAAGCAAATCACAATAGACAACTTCCCATGAAAATGAAATGTTTTTGAGTTCTTGAGCTTCCATGGAAATGGAATTTTAAGAAATTTATACCTTGTTTGTAGAGGAGAGATGCTTTAAATGGAAATGGATCTTGAAAATAGAAGCTTTAGGATAATAAATGAAGAACAAATATAATATTAAGCCTAGAGAGAAGTTAGAGAGAATTTGAAGTTTGTTGGGTGCAAGGGGACAAGCTCAAAATCAGACCGGTCCCAAAACTGGCTCGGCCGGTCGCATGAATTTCATCGGTTTGGCGTGCATGGTCTTGACCGGTCGCATTTTTTTCTCGGCCGGCGCGATTCAGATCCGGCCGGACTCCAAGATTGTTTTGGAAATATGGCCCGATGTTGGATTGGTCGTGATTCATGCTTGACCGGTCTCGATCTTGGATCGACCGGTCCTCGGCCCACGTCGAGAAACATCGCCCGATGCTGGACCGGTCTCGTGGTTGCCTTGCCCTATCTTTTCCTTGGACGCTCGGTCCTAGAGAGGGTCCGGCCGGTCTAGGTCGCGGCTTGGCCGGTCTTCTCTCCATTCTTCCTCATTTCCTTTTAGCTTTCTCACTTCCAATTGCATTGACTCTTCATGTTTTCTTTGAACACCTTTTCTTCAAGGCTTAACCCTGCCTCTTAGGAATCAAAACACATCTTATAAAAACTTAATAGGAAAAAAATGATATGAAACTTGAAAAGTTCTGCAAAAACATGAAGAGAAATATGTACAAAGGATAATCAAGGGATTGCCTCCCAAGTGCGCTTGTTTAAAGTCACTAGCTTGACTTTGTTTTCATGCTCTTCATGGAGCGAGATCCTTGAGACACGCACTAGCGCCTGGATCGTTCAAGTCCGAGAAAGTTGAGTTGACTCCATTCCTTCTTCCTTTCTTCTCATCATCAAACCCAGAACCGTTTGCCTTTCCTTCAACAATCTCAATCACTCCACATAAGCTAACCATGGATGCTTGGATTGGATAAGCAGTCCCTCTACTCATTTTCTTTAGCACAACCTCCTTGTTTAAGAAATCAATCTTGGCTCCAACAATGCTAAGGAAGGGTCTTCCCAAAATGAGTGAAATTTCACAATTTGGCTCCATCTCAACCACCGTGAAGTCAGTCAGTATGGTGCACCTCCCAATCTTCAAGGGGAAATCGACTAGCTTACCTATTGGGATCTTTGTTGATGCATCTCCGAATGAGATCGAAGTAGAATGCTTGCTCATCCTCTCTTCTCCAAGTGTCTTAACCATCTCATAAGATACGACAATCACACTAGCTTCAGAGTCACACAAGGCGTCATCAAATTTCAGCTCGCCAAGAGTACAAGGCACAACGAAGGTACCTTGATCGCCTTCCTTAGTCAAGACCTTTGGTTCCGGTGGTGTTGGGTTAAGATCGGATTTGGTGAGAAGAAGCTCTTCCACTTTGCTCCGGTTCTCCATCCTATGTAAAAGAGCTCCTATCTCACTCATGTTAACTTTGAACTGAGAAAGCACCTTCTTTTCTACTTTAGTGAGGAATCTTCCCGGAAATAGAATAAGAGGAACATAAGAAGGAGGCTCGATAGTTTGCCTCTTGCTAGCTTCACCCACTCTAGGCTTCTCCTTCCTGAGGTCAAATTCTTGCTTAGTAGCTTGCTTTAGCATGCTCTTCTACTCCTCTTCCCTTCTTCTTGCTTCAATCTTCTTGAATTCTTCCTTAGTGACTGCGGTAACCAGTTCAATGTTTCATTCTTCATCCTCTACCAACACTTCCTTTCTCAAAGGCGGATCATCTTTCGAAACAACAATTTGCTGCTCATATTTCTTGTTCCAATCAGACCTCTAAGCAACCGTGCAATCTCCTTGATAGCTTTATCTCTATCTTCCTCAGTCGAGATAACATTGCAATAATCCTTAGGATTTACCTCGGGTTTTTTGGGCAACTTACCCGAAGGCCTTTGACTCGTGGAAGCAACTTGAGCCATTTGATTTTTTAGAGACTTCACTTGCGAAGTAATGCCATTTATCCGCCCTTGAATCTCATTGTACCCACGATCCATCTTGGTATTCACTTTCACAAACTGCCTATGTATATCCACTTGTCCCTTGGCATGGATATCCATAAGTTGAGCAAGCATGTTCTTCACCTCTGAATCGGGAGATGGTTTCTTTTGCTGGAACTGTTGCCCTTGTTGATTGTTCCCTTGGTAAGGAGGCTTTATATAGCCTTGCTGGTTGCTATAGTTCCTTTGTTGGAATTGTTCCCCTTGTTGTGGCTTTGGAGGGTACACTTGGTCTTGTGGATTCTCCACATTGTTACTCCTATATGAGAGGTTGTTGTTTCCATAGTTTCGATTTCCATACCCTCCTTGGTAATTTTCATTTTCTCTAACAAAGTTCACTTCTTCTTGGACAGCCTCTCCTTCATCATACACCTCTTCTTGGCTATCTCATTGACTCATGTCACATTCACTAACAAAGTTAACAGCTTTTTGTCCTACAAGGTAAATTTTGTTGAGCTTGTCAATCTTATCACTCAAGTCCTTTATCATTTGTGCACCTATGTCATTTTCCTTCACATTCCAGTCATAGTCTCCTCCATAACAAGCATCACTTTGGGCGAGATTTTCCACAAATATTTCTCCTTGGGTTGCTGTTAGATTAGCAAAGCACTCATTGCTAGCGGTGTCTAGCGCTCCTCTCACGGTCTTATTCACTCAGTAAAAATCCCCAAAAGACTCTCTCTTGATAATCCATGGTGGGGGCAGCCGTCTTTTGTTTGGGGAAGAATTTGGTGATGAACTCTCTATTGATATTCTCCCAAGTAGATACAAGATCGGAGGGTATGTTCTTCTCCATTGAGAAGCAATGTTTCCCAAAAAGAAAAGGAATAATATCATCTTGATCGAATCCTCTGAAACTCCATGATTCTCACAGTCTTACAAAGCCGCTCAAATTGATCCAAGTGATCAAGAGCATCCTCCAATGGCAAACCATTGTACCTATGGTTCTGCACCATATTGATCAAGCTAAACTTCACCTCAAAGTTATGAGTGTTGATTGGGGGAGTAGGAATCCCAAGTCTAGTCTCTCTCAAATCCAGCAGGTCAAAGGCCCCTATAGGTCTTTCTACCGGGTTCTGACGTGGAAGAGGTGGAGGCGGATCATGTAACCCTTTAACTCCATTACCATGATCTTCTCTATTGGCTCCTTCTCCATGAAGTACCTCTGGTGAATCAGTCCCCACATTCGCCATTCCTATCCGAATCAAGTGATCCTCTCTTTCCTTAGCTCTTTTTCCCTTGCTACTCGTCTACACTCTTTCTCAAGCTGATCCAAGTCTAAATCACTATCAAGCACTGGCCTTTGGAGACTTCAAAGTTGCATACACCTTAATCAAGAGCAAAGCAAACACATAGAAAGATGTTAGTAACAAAGTAAAACAAAAACTTTAGTCGCAAATCTATCCAAATCTTAAAGGCTAATTGCATAAACTCCCCGGTAACGGCGCCAGTTTGATGTTTGCTTTTCCAACAATCAAATAATTACAACAAATGCAAAGAACTGTGATTTACTTGAGGTTCGAATTCACATAGAGCTTAGAATTAACACAATGAGATTCCAAGGAATCGACTTGAGCTAAAGAAGATAATAGATTGGTTTTGTTACAACTTAGTGGAAACAAAGAAACTAAAAACAGAACAAGATATAAATTTTTTAAAAGCAATGGATCTAAGGAAAGACAATCGATCTAAAGGGTAACAAAGAATTCAAAAAAGCTAAGGGTTTCAATAAACAATAACCATCCTAGGGCATGAGACTCATTCAATCTAGATCAACCCACTATCATGGCATTGACCTCTATGCAATCAATAGGTTAAGCTAAACTCTCATTTTCTCTCCTACAGTCACAAGCATTAACAAACAAGCTCACAAAGACCACTTTTCACCCTAACATCAACTCTCGTTGGCTATGGAATGAAAGCCCACAAAAAGACTCTTTCAAGACTTTCATCGAACACCTCTCGGGCGATGTCTTTCCAACCATCAAGGTTACTAGTTGATCAAGCTAAACCTAGCATTAAGAATATCTTAAGTGGAAGATCTACAGATCTAACAACCCTAGCAACAAGAATCATTCATTAAACCCCTAGATCTACCTACCCTTCAACTCATTAGGAAACTACTCACACATACTTAAGCAAATCTCAACATGAACAACAAACAAACCCATAATAAAAAGAGAAAAGAGGAAAGGATTAAGAAGAAACTATTTTTGATTGATGACACAAGGATATCTCATAAATCCATCCAAGATTCATCAAGGTTCTTCCTCAAATCTCCAAACTCTCAAACAAGATCCAAAGGATAAAGATTTGAAAAGCTACTCAAAAGGGAAATATTTCTTGGTCTCCTCTAAAATCCAGAGGGTTTTGGACTTTTATACTTTAGCCAAAAAAACCTAAACACAAACCAGGTCAGCCCGGGACAAACCAGGTTTGACCCAACTTAAAATGAGATAAAAGGCCTTCAGCGCCATGGGTCCGGCTGGTCATGACTTGGGATTGGTCGATCTCGCTCTCGATCCGGCCGGTTGCTTTGGATTGGGAAGACATTTGGCTTTGCATCAGAGTTTAAGAGAGATTAATTAAAAAGATAGAGAATTGGAGAGATTGAGGAAAATCGAGCAACAATTTGGAGAATAATATTGAAAAGAGACAAACCTCAATTTTCGAGTGAGATTGGGGAAAAGTATCGACACAAAAAATTGCTTTCGTAAAACACTGCGTTTTGACTCCTTTTATTAACTCAAACTAGCAACGTTTTATAGTTACAATTAACAGAGTTTAACAGTTCGTTAAGGTTGAATTTGGCTCAGTCAATGTTCAAATTTGATGTTATTTATTTCTTATTAGTAGATTAGATTTTAAACTTATTTTCTAGACAAATTATAGACTCATTTGTCTTCTTTAATAATCAACAAGTATGAACCATATTATAATCACTCATTATTTTCATCTATTATTGATTCCATATACTGATTCATTATCTATTTTGTGAATTCGTGTACTTTTAGGAGAAGAAGCTCTTATGATAAATATTAGAGACAATATTGCAAATTTGTTGAGGGAAAATTAAAATACTTTATTTTAGTTTTTGTTTTGTATGTTCTGCATGATGCGTGATTTACATAAATATTCAATATGATCTTCATTTTTTATTTGTATTCACCATTCAATTTTCTAATGTTTTTCAATCTTATAGGCAAAATAAACTAATCTATAATGGATGATTACTTTTACATATAAGAATAAACTATTTACTGTTTTCCCAACCATGCTTATTTATAATTATATACATTTATGTACATGTTTATTCATTTCGATGTACTCTAATGAATAAGATTACACAATAAATTAAGATGATTTATTATTATTATTATCAAGATATCAACAAAATTTTGTACAGTACAAATTTTTAAAAAATTTAATATATCATAATACAATATTTATCAAATGTGCAAATAATTGATGAAAGTATTATATATGTTCAATCGAACTATTTTCAATAGTATAAATTAAATTCATCATATTTAAGATATTTATATAATATTTCAATTTTTCAACATTAAAGCTCCAAACTTAATGTGGACTTTGTCCGTGTTTGACTTCTGTGGAACATTGACATGTCATTACGTTTCCAACGTGGCTTTCAATTTGGTGATGATTTGGTTATTTTAAAATTTCGATATGAACGGGTGCAAAAATTATGTACTTCGTGTGAACTTCTTTCCCATGACGCATTTGACTGTCCAATGAACAAACCCACTGATGCGGATTCTCCATCTAATGATGATGATTAACCCGATGAAGATAATGATCAAACAAATGGTGGTCCTGACCCATTTACAGACTTGACAACATATAAGGCCAATAAAGATGACAGTATGATTGCTGACAAAAAATGAAAGACAGGTTAACCAAACCCTGAGAAAGTCTCACGATCTCGTATACTACTTGGGTTTTATGTTCGCCATGCAATCATAACAGATGATAGGGCATAGCATTTTTTCAAGCGCTATAAGCATCAGTCTTATGTGACTGAGACACGTTGTCACCTCTTTATTTCATCTCCTATTGCAGATGTTTCCAACATCAACACTGCCAGCTCGAATCCTGCACAACTAACAACGACTATAGACGGTTGGGTGGGCCCAAAAGCACTGGAATCACCATGAATGTTGACTTCTGGAATTACCTGGATTTAACAGGTCCCTGCCAGTTCGGCATCTTAGGGGCATTACTTCTAAATATCGCCCAGTCTCAGACATACTCTTTTTGGTGGAGAGCAAGAACTCAGATGACGTAGTTCGGGATGTAGCGTATATGCTTATGTATAATAATGTTAGGTGTGTTTCGTTAGTCGATATAGGCGGAGGATTAGCCTTACTATGGCAAAGTTCTATAATTATTTCCTTTGTATCCATTTATGAACGTATCATGGATTGTAAGATAAATAAAAAGGTAAACTCTTTATATTTTTCTTTTGTGTATGCCAATTCGATTAGACAATTTGACATATACTTTGGGAGCGTCTTCAATGCATCGCTCTAACACGTCACATATCGTGGCTTCTATGAGGTGATTTTAATGATGTTCTGAATGTAAGGATTAAACATGGTGGTAGACAGCGAACACCATCAAGTTAAATTTATTTCAAAGAATTGTTCGTAACTGCAAGCTTTGTGATCTTCTGTTTGAAGGAAACAACATGACTTGGGTTGGTCGACGACATAATTATCTTGTACAATGTTTGTTAGATCATGCGTTCGCAAATTATGAATGGCAGGTTTATATCCAACATCTTTAGTAGAATATTTGTCACTTGTGGATTCCAATCATCGGACGACAAATTTTAAGATTGAACGTTCAACAAACCCTTCCATTTTAATTCATGTTTATGTAAGGAGGCTGATTTCACACAATAGGTGAAGCGTAGCTGGTGTGACCAATTTGGTGATCGTGTTGTATCTATGAC
>WJSH01019351.1:389-15606 GCA_009757365.2 Lepidium campestre | reverse complement strand
TTTTTCTTATAGAAAATGTTATACATTGGTTTCTTGTTTACTTCACTGCCAAATATCAAGAACAATTTCAAGTCTGACCACTGCAGCAGTGTTAAAAAATGTCAGATATATACAAAATAATTTTTTTCTTTGAAAAACTAAATAAATTTTTTTACCTCAATGATATTGAGTATTTACTATGATTTTAGTTAAGCTTAAACAGCTTTTTGATTACATGTTTTTTTTTCTTTTGGAATTTTCTCTAAGCCTCTGTTTAAATATGAAAATTTTGATATATCTTCTATATAATAAAAGGATAACATTTTAGAGAAATAACCTTACTACTATGAGGAATATTACATAGAATGCCGTTAGAAATTAGTTAAAGTATTATATTCTTCTTAAGGGTAGTTTTGATATATTATTTTCAAAAATTTGCCATTAAATACAAAGATATTGATTGATTCTCTTATTTAGAAAATATTTAATTGAGCAATGTATTTTTGGAAAATATTTGATTGTATTTCGAAAATTTTGGAAAACATTCAATTATTTCCTTTGTTATTACACGAAAATTTCTCAAATGAATATTTAATATATTTTATAACTACTAATTCAAAATCAGAATCAGATTCGAAAATAAATATGTATATTACCTATAAATATATAATTTTTGAAATTAAACCATAATATTTTTCCTATAAATATATGTACATTAACTAATGTCATTATCATTCATCTCTTCCCAATTGTCATTCATCTTTCATATTTTTTCTCTACAATTATCTTCATACCATGGTATCTAGGTAGTATCTTAGTTTAATGAAAACAATAATACAACATTATTTTATTCTACTGTTTTAAATTATTTTTTAGTAAATTTTTATTTTCTTTGTACATATATAATGTCGGAATTTAAGTTATCATTTTTAATTATATAATTCTGTTTTATATGTGATTAGTTTTAATTTTTTTTAAAAAGAATCTAACTTCAACTTATGAAAATTTTCAGATTAGCAAAGCATCTTCATCCTCTTGCCGTTTCTACTAATTCAAGAACAATAAGATCAAGAGGATTTGCGTATAAAATTATGATGATGAAAGATTTCGATGCTAGCTCCAGTTTTATATATGGAACAAGGCTTCAAATTATCAAAATGACGAGAATATTTATTGAACCGAAGTTTATCTTTGGAGAAATAAATGTAAAAAATTGTTATATTCCCGAAGTTTTATGAACTCTTCTCTTTGTTTGTATGTTTATGGTGATGAACCAAGAAAATTTAATTATCGTAATTTATTTTGATTATTTATTTTATTGTAATCGATTATATAATAGTCTTATAATTTCAAAAGACCGAAATAAATTTTTGTCTTAGTTATTCCAACATTGAGATTAATAGAAATTCATTTTGTCTTAGTTAATAAAGTTTTGTCTTAGTTATATAATTTATTCTGTAAGTAATTTAAATAAATAAATTAATATATACTTTAATGTTAGTTGATAACTTATATCAAATACCTTATTGTAGTGTTTTATTCCCGAAAATTTCAAATAAGTTATTAATAATAATTATTTAATTATTTAATTATCTTAGTTGTAAGCAAAACATAACTAATAATCTTAATATTTGATTAATAAGTTACTTTATATGTATTTATAATTTATATCTAACAAAATCTATATTTTTAGAAATGATTTAGTATGTGCCGATTCAAATTAAGTCAAGTGACATAATTTGAATTTTAAAGAAATTTTTGGTAAGTTATTTAAAGAAATATCGACAAAATTAAATGATATATTATATATTTTTTATTAGTATGACAAAAATAATTAAATATAAAATCTATTTTTTATGAGACATATCATAGTTTACTTATATATAAAATCTAAACGTGCCATATAATATAAAAATTCTTTACACAAAAAAACATTAAATTAAACATTTATAATTTATATCCAACACAATTTATATTTTAAATTTTTAAGAAATGATTTGGTCACATGCCTATTCAAATTAAGTCAAGGCACATAATTTTAATTTTAAAGAAATTTATAGTAAGTTATTTAAAGAAATATGGAAAAAATTAAATGATATATTATATATTTTTTATTAGTATGACAAAAAAAGAAATAAATAAGGAATCTAGTTTTATGGGACATACCATAATTTACTTATATGTAAAATCTAAACATGTCATATGTATGTAAATTCTCAAATAAATAAAATAAGACATTAAATTAAACATTTATAATTTATATATAACGAAATCTGTAATTTCAGAAATGATATGGTATGTGCCGATAAGATTTTGTCATGTCACATATTTGAATTTTAAAGAAATTTTCGGTCAGTTATTTAAAGAAATATCTTCAAAACTAAATGATATATTATATATATTTTATTAGTATGACAATTCATAATTAAATATGGAATCTATTTATATGGGACATACCATAGTTAACTTATATGTAAAATCTAAACATGCCATATAATATGTAAATTTTATACACAAATAAAATATGACATTAATTCAAACATTTACAATTTATATAAACGAAATCCATAATTTCAGAAATGATATGGTAAGTGCCGATACAAATTTTGTCAAGTCACATATGTATTATAAAGAAAGTTACGGTAAATTATTTAAAAATAGATCGTCAAAATTAAATGATATATTATATATTTTTATACGTATGACAAAAACAAAAAATGATAGAATCTAATATATGGAATATACCATAGTTTACTTAAATGTAAAAAGTAAACATATCATACAATATGTAAATTCTATGCACAAGTTAAAATATAGCATTAAATTAAACATTTATACAAGCGAATATGGTATGTGCCAATTCAAATTTCGTCAAGTCACATATGAATTATAAATACATTTTTAGAATTTTTGTCAAAAAAATCGTCAATATTAAATAAATATTTATATATTTATAATACATATTATAACAATGTATTAAGTATGGTATCTATTTTTAAAGCAGATATCATACTTTACTTACAAGTGTAATTAAAACAAACAATATAATATATAAATTTTAAAAATTATCATATCCTCTATATATAATAAAAAGATAACTTTTATGAAAATAACTTTACAATGATGTGCTATATTAAATTTTATGTCATTATAGATTAGTTATTTTACTAGAAAATATAAAGGTCTAATTTGTCATGTAAACTAAGATCATTTAATAATGTACTTAACTTTTATGTTAAGTGTATCTTCGAAATTAATATCTGAAGATTTTAAAATTTATTATTAGAATCTATTTTATAACATATAGATCTAATTAAGAAATATATATAATATAGTATTAATTCATTTATAGAAATAATTAACCAAAAATAATGCTATTTTCATCATAATGATATTTTTTTAAATCAAATATATTACATATAAAATATAATATTAATTATAATTAATTTTGACGTTTTTATATATAACCTTTAATTTACATATTATATATAGACTATTATAATATATAAACTAATTCTATACAAATTATATATATATATGAGTATAAAAATCATTCGTCGTATGTATTACATTGATCATAGATAATGTTGACATGCTCATAAAAAAAAAATGATTAAAACATCGATGTGAAATAAAACCAATTATTCATTATTATTCAAATTTCAAATAATTGATGTCGAAACAAACATTCATACTAAACATCTACTTCATGAACAAACCTACTATTACTGTTTATATTATTTGAGAAAATAATATATTACATTTCTTATTCGATTCTTATAAATTAGAATATTCCATATTAGTTTTTATATTTGACTAAGATAATATCAAGTTTAAATGGTTATTTAAAAAAATAGTTCATATAGAAAATACCATTTAATTAAAATTTGATTAAATTGGAATATTCACATATTAGAATATATCATGACATAAAATACAATCAAATATGTAAAACAAATTTAATCAATCTTACACAAATAAGGAAACAATTATCTTCTTTTTCCAACGAATAAGATCTTATATTATAAGGAATAAATCTTTATTTATTTTTTTAGGACTATTTTATGAGATAACATTGGTTTCACTAAACCCTAATTTTGTATTTCGTCATTAACTAGGAGATAAATTAAGTTACTTAAACCCTAATATAACTTCATAGAAATAGATATATTATATAAATTTGATTAATAGTATAGAAGAGGGATAAAAAGTATGGAACTTCAGATTTACTATATAGAAAATCGTTAATGATATGAAATTAAAAACACACAAAAAATTAAATGGTATTGACACTAAATCTTACAATACATTCCATGTTTATTTACTAAGATATTTTTTTTAAAAATCTATGAATTTATTTTCAATATATTAAAGATTATGTTCTGTAAAATAATTTTTTATATACAAGTTTAAATGCCTAAATGAACAGATGATTTATGTTTGCCTAAATGTACACATATCTAAAAATCTAAATGAATATGGATCTAAATACCTAAATAAATACGGGTTTAAAACCCTAAATAAACGTGAGTTTAAGAACTTAAATGAATACCGATCTAAAAATATGAATGAACATGAGTTTAAAACCTAAATGACACATGTTTAAAACTTTAAATAGACGTGGGTTTAAAAACTTAAATGAATACATATTTATAAACCTAAATAAATGTGGCTCTAAAAACCTAAATGACACGAGTCAAAAAAATTTATATACGAAAATTTTAATGTATCAAAACCTAAATAAAAAAGATCAAAAATATATTTCGTGTACAAAATCGATCATCATTATAAATTAATTTTTAGTATATTAAGTATATATAAAATTAATAAATTCACATATACAAATATACAAATCAAACTATAAAAAAAAAACAAATTGCACATATATAAAGAGATTTTATATATATTATAAACTTTACATCATACAAAAAAAAATTATAAGTATTTAAAATCAAATGAAAATAATACAATTACTACAATAATATCCCGTGCACCCCCAGGTAATCATCTAGTTAGGTAATAAAATCAGTTATGCCGTTGTAAAACAAATATTCATGAAATTATGGCCGTTAATGTTCACGTTCAAGTTAGCTCATTGACTTAGAACATTAGTATTCTTGTATATACATGGGCATAAAAACCAGAATCCAACCAAATTAAACCAAAAATAGTAATTCGGTTTAGTTTTAGTTCCGGTCAAGTAACTTACCAGTTTTAGTTCCGGTTCTAAAACTGGAAATGGATCGGACTATGCGCAATAGACTCATCTCTATCTAACCAACGGATCTGTATTCATCTATCTCCCTTCTTGGATGTTATTTTGGTTGTATCTCTAATTTTTAAGATATTATTTTGGTTGTATCTCTAATTTATAAGTAGTTATAAACTAGCCTCTAGTATTCCACTTCTCTATTCTGTAGAGTTAATTCTTTGTAGTAAATTGTATTCAGAAACTCTTTTACATGAAAACCGGAAAAAAAGAGAGTAATTGAATGATTATAAAATATAAGTACCCATGGTATTGGGTTTAGAGATTTATTTTTATCATTTATTATAGCCTTCTCAAAATTATTTTTCACTCAATTTTGTGATTATTTTTGGTAATTTAAAAATTTAAACTTTTGGCATTAAAAATTTATATGCTTATCATAATATATGGATTATACTATAGCATTCACAAAATTATTTTCTCCCAATTTTGTGATTATTGGTTATTTATGCATTTTAAAAATTTATTTTGATCAAAATTTGTGAACTATAACTAACTCGTTTCACTTAATTTTTCATATTTTTTAGATTTTAAAATTTTGGACGTACAAATTTATTTTGATCAAAATATGTAGTTTATAGCCTTCTCAAAATAATGTTTCATTCAATTTTTTTGATTATTTTGACAATTTGTAGATTTTAATGTTTAGAGTTAAAAACTTATTTTTGATCAATTTTTTGGATTATAGCATTCTCAAAATCATATTTCACTCTATTTTTATGATAATTTATATATTTTACATTTTTGGGTTTAGAAATCGATTTTTGATCAAAATATGTGGACTATAGTCTTCTCAAAATCATTTTTGAACTTGACTTCCTATTTTTATTGATAATTTATAGATTCTACATTTTTAGGTTTAAAAATTCATTTTTTGATCAATGTGTGACTATACCCTTCTCAAAATCATTTCACTCCATTTTTGAATCTATTTTGTAATTATTAATATATAAATATTTGGGATTAGAAATTGATCCGTTCCCACTATATATAGTAGATTAAAAAAAGTTATAGGGTGTGTGCTTTAGACTATGAATCGAGCCTTGTCGATCCAGTTTTTGACAAAATAATAATTGATTTTGATCAAAATATGTGGATTATAGTTTTCTCGAAATTATTTTTCACTTCATTTTCTTATTTTTTGGTAATTTATACATTATATATATTTTGGTTTAGAAATTGATTTTTGATGAAAATCTCTAGACTATATACCCTTCTAAAAGTCAGTTTTGAACTTGATTTTATGATTTTTTGATAATTTATAGATTTTACATTTTTGAGTTTAAGAATTCATTTTTATCAAAATGTGTGGACTATAGTTTTCTCAAAATCATTTTTACTTCATTTTTATGATCTTTTGTTAATTTATAGATTTTACATATTTTATTCTCACCATATTTCACTCTGACTTTATATATATAATTTATAGATTTCACCTTTTTTTTGGTTTAGAACTTCATTTTTGTCAAGAAACCTAGAGTAGTTGTAGAAGGTTTTCTTAATCATTCACAAAGAGAAGGTTTAGCCTTATAAACAAGAGTTTAACCTAGATACATTCAGCTGCATTGGCTCTACTTTGGAGTCGGCGACGGTGGCTCTGATAGCACCATCGTCGATTCCCTTCGTCTTATCCCTACCATTAGGGCTTTGTTTTGTTTTAGATATGGTGTAGTTTTATCGGTTGTATCAAAGCGAGTTATGAGAATTCTCCCCCTTTCTCCTTTTGGTGTCGTCTTGGTCATATTTAGGTGGTTTAATGGTGTTAGGTTGACGATCGATTCTCCAGATCTGCTTATCTCTCCTTGTGCTTCACCATCATCAGAGGCTCTTTCTTTATGATTCCTTATTGGCGGTTGTTTTATTTTCGACAGTAATTCTTCAAGTACTGCCACATTGCATGTGGATAAATTTTAAGACAACATGATTTGAATCTTGAGGCGTTGAAGTTTTCAGAGTAGCAAATCGGCGGCCTTTCCTCTGGATTGTTTTCTGGTGCTGATTTTAATTTTTGTGGAGTAGATCTGGTTGTTTGTTAGTTGCAGGTGGTTTGGACAGGATAACGGCGACGTGCACTCAGGATCTCGATCCTTCCAACCTAGGGCTGATGCTTCTTGGGCCATTGTGGGGCCTATTTTCATATTACCTTTGTTTGTAATATGTATCTTCTGGTTTTTGGGCCTTTTAATAATAATTAAGTTTTCAGCCGAAAAAAACCTAGATACAAAAAATGTAAATTACCGAACTGTAATAATTAGTGTCTTAATTACATAAGTAATCCTTATCAAGTATAGATATCACCAATACCCCCCTCAAGTTGGAGTATGAAGATTTTGAAGACCCAACTTGGACAAGAACTCTTCAAATTCACGCCGACCAAGTGCCTTAGTAAGGATATCGGCTAATTGTTGTTTGGTAGAAACATGTGTTGGTGTAATCACACCACAAACAATCTCATCACGAATGAAGTGCTAGTATTTTTCGATGTGTTTGCTTCGCTCATGGAAAACCGGGTTGTTATTGAGATGTATAGCTGATTGATTGTCACAATGAAGAGGAATGGAAGAGGAGCAATCAACACCAAGTGTAGTGAGTAATTCCCGTAACCATAGAATTTCACTTAGAGTGTCGGCCATGGCCTTGTATTCAGCCTCTGCCAAACTGTATCATGTTTCCATGTTTTTCAAAAGATCGGTGAACCAGCAAGTTGTATGAACCAAGCAGTAATTGAGCGATAAGTCAAGAATCGCGGCATTCCAATGTTCTTGGCAAGGAGCATTCATGAACTGCGAAAAATGTGAATGGCATATGACAGTTCAGGTCGTGTTACACCAAGATATATGAGTCGTCCAACCAAGCGACGATAGCTTGTCGGATCGTCAAGCAATGTAGTCTCAGAGAGAGCTAGGCGATGGTTTTGTTCAATAGGGTATGATACGGGTTTTGCACCAAGCAAACCAGCCTCGGAGATGATGTCAAGTGTATACTTACGCTGAGATAAGTACATACCAGTTGAGCTACGAGCAACCTCAATACCAAGAAAAATACTTGAGAACTCCCAAATCCTTCATATGAAAGCAAGAACTCAAGTAGTGTTTGAATTCGGTTATGATAGCAAGTGAGCTCCCAGAGATGATTAGATCATCCACATAAACCAATACATGTAAGGAGAGAGTACCACTTTTATCGGTCATGGTAAATAATGAGTAATCAGAGAGAGACTGCTCGAAACCGTACTCAAGAAGCGACGAAGTCAACTTGGCTTAGAAACTCTTTTTGTTAAATGTATGAATTATAACATTTTCAAAATTGTTTTTGAATCTAATTTTTTTAATGATTTTTAGATTTTCATTTTTATGGCTTAGAGACTCATATTTTTTTTAAATCTATGGACTATAATCTTCTCAAAATTATTTTTAAATCCATTTTGTTTATTATAAATATATATTTCCATTTTTATGGCTTAGAAATTTATTTTTGTAAAAATATATATACNNNTTGAATGCATTTTTTGATGATTTTTAAATTTTCATTTTTGGCTTATAAACTCATTTTTGTTAAATTTATGGACTATAATCTTCTCAAAATCATATTTGAATCCAATTTTTTGATTATTTATAGATTTCCATTTTTATGGCTTATAATTTCATATTTGTTAAATCTATAGATTATAGCATTCTCAAAATCATTTTTGCATCCATTTTTGATGATTTTAGATTATTATTTTTCCTTAGAAACTCATATATTTTAAATCTATGGACTATAACCTTCTCAAAATCATTTTTGAATCCACTTTTTTATGATTTATAGATTTTCAAGCCTAAGGTAAACCAATCGAAAATGAGATTTAAACTAAAGATAACAACTTAAACAAGGAACAAACTAAACTTAAGCAAATAAACTAAACAAGACCAAAAACACAAACAAGCAAAGGCGAACAAAGACAAGAGAGCAAAATAAAATAAGACAATCAAATAGAAGCAATGAGTTTTGGGTTAGGCAATTTATCTAAGGGAATGACAATGAACTAATGATGCAAAAAGAAACAATTAAGCTCATCCTAGGACATGAAACACAATTCTAGATCAACACACTTTCATGGCATTGACCCCTCTACTAATCAATCAATCAAGCTAAACTCTCATTTGCCAATTTAAAGATCAATAAGCATTAAACACAAGTCCATTAAGTCCACTAATCACCCTAACTTCATCTCTCAATGGCTAGGGAAGAAAAGCTCATAAAAAATCATTCGGGAATTTCATCGAACACCTCTCAGATGACAATTTTTCAAGCATCTAGATTCAAATGGCCAACTCAAATCTAGTATTAAGATCAACCTAAATGGAGGATTCTCCAAGATCGAACAACCTAAGCATCAATAATCCGCCATCAAACCCTGAGATCTACCAAACCATCAACCCATTGATTCATTACTCAAAAAAACTAAAGCAAACATGAAACTCAAATAGAAATGAACAAAAGCATAATGAAAGAAGAAAATAAGAGAAATTGATAGAGAAATCTTAGATTGAAGGTGATGATCCAAAGATTGTCACCCAAAATAAGTCTCCAACAATCCTCCATTTCTCTCTCAAACTCTCTCTAAGGTGGCTAGACAAAAGATATTGAAAAGATAGAATAGTTCTAAACCCTTAAACAATAGGGTTTTAAAGTTTGAACACGAAACTAGGTCGATCCGGGACAAACCGGGTCAGACAAAATAAAGACAAGTGTCTGTCAAAGAATTTTGACCACTTCTCACGACCATGAGGTCGAAATTTCACTCATGAGATCTTCTGTCAAATAATTTCGACTTCATTTGACGACATTATGGTCTAAATTCTCTTCCAGAACGTCGTTCATCAAAGTTTTCACGTTTGAATCACCTATCTTGAGTGAAATCATCATATCTTCCTAACCGCTTGTCCAAATGCTCTCAAACAAACGCCAAATGAAAGCTAACTCTTGTGGCTATCTTTTGTCAAAAGTTCATCCAATTACGTTCAAGGAAAGGCTTCCATCGATCGGTTTCTTCGAGCGTGAAGTCGATCGACCTCGACTGATTCCATCGACCTCGACCAGAACTCATTACTTCATGATTTCTTGCCTCTTTGCTTCTTGCTCCTAAACTATCTCCAAGTCTCCAAGTATCCAAAGTAGTTCCAAATCACCTTAAAAGACTCAAGAAATATAAAATATGCAACACAATGTTTCTAGGACTCTAAAATGCAAAAGAAGTGTAAAACTATTCTAAAATGAATGAATGCACTTCTTATATGATAAAAATGAATTAAAAAATACATGAAAAACTAGCAAATAATGATGTATACCAGAAGGATATAACCCACAAAATTACCAAACACGAATATAAAAACAAAAAAATGTAACATCTATGAAATATCAAAAATAATATTAAAAATGGGTGAAAAATGATTTTGTGAAGACTACAATCCATAGATTTACCAAAAACGAGTGTAATAACAAAAAAAAACTAGAATCTATGAAATATCGAAAATAAGTTAAAAAGAGGTTCACAAATGATTTTGTGAAGGCTATATAACTCACAAAATTACCAAAAATGATTATAAAAAGAAAAAAATAGAAAATCTATAAAATATCAAAAATAATCTTAAAAAGGAGATGAAAAATAATTTTATGGAGGCAATAGCCCATTCATTTATCAAGTTCAACCAGGTTCAACCACGTTTAACCAAGTAGAATCTATGAAATATCGAAAATAAGCTAAAAAGATGTTGAAAAATAATTTTCTGAAGGTTATAACCCACAAAATTACCAAAAATGATTATAAAAACCAAAAAATGTAAATTTTATCAAATATCAAAAATAACCTTAAAAATGATTTTGTATAGGCATAGATTTACCAAAAACGAGTGCAAAAACTCAAAAATATAAAATCTATTAAATATCGAAAATAGGCTTAAAATGAGTGAAAATGATTTTGTGACGGTGATAAAGAGGTTTTCACACGTTCAAATACCAAATAAACCTCTTGTGTTTATCGTGTCGATGTAGGACTAAATGATCGAATCCACAGAGAATCTAGAACTAACACATTAGAACATAAGATTTCAAGCATAAGCTAGAGCAATCGAAAATGAGATTTAAACTAAAGATAATAACTTAAACAAGAAACAAACTAAACTTAAGCAAGGAAACTAAACAAGACCAAAAACACAAACAAGCAAAGGCGAACAAAGACAAGAGAGCAAAATAAAGTAAGACAATCAAATAGAAGCTATGAGTTTCGGGTTAGGCAATTGATCTAAGGAAATGACAATGAACTAATGATGCAAAAAGAAACAATTAAGCTCAATCTAAGACATGGAACACAATTCGAGATCAACCCACTCTCATGGCATTGACCCCTCTACTAATCAATCAATCAAGCTAAACTCTCATTTGGTAATTTATAGATCAATAAGCATTAAACTCAAGTCCATTAAGTCCACTAATCACCCTAACTTCATCTCTCAATGGCTAGGAAAGAAAAACTCATAAAAAGTTTATTCAAGAATTTCATCCAACACCTCTCAGAAGACAATTTCCTAGCATCTAGATTCAAATGGCCATCTCAAATCTAGCATTAAAATCAACATGAATGAAGGATTCTCCAAGATCAAACAACCTAAGCATCAATAATCCGCCATCAAACCCTAAGATCTACCAAACCATCAACCCATTGATTCACTACTCAAAGAAAACTAAAGCAAACATGAAACTCAAAGATAAATAAATAGAAATGAACAACAGCATAATGAAAGAAGAAAATAAGAGAAAAGGATAAAGAAATCTTGGATTGAAGGTGAGGATCCCAAGATCGTCACCCAAAATGGGTCTCCAACAATCCTCCTTTTCTCTCTCAAATCCTCTCTAAGGTGGCTAGAAAAAAGATATTAAAAAGATAGAATGGTTCTAAACCCTTAAAAAATGGGGTTTTAGAGTTTGAAAACGGAACCAGGTCGATCCGGGATAAACCGGGTCGGACCAAATAAAGACAACTGTAGGTCAAAGAATTTCGACCACTTCTCATGACCATGAGGTCGAAATTTCACTCATGAGATATTCTGTCCAATAATTTCGACCTCATTTTACGATCTAATGGTCGAAATTCTTTTCCAGAACGTCGTTCATCAAAGTTTTCGCGTCTGAATGACCTATCTTGAGTGAAATCATCATATCTTCCTAACCGCTTGTCCAAATGCTCTCAAACAAACGCCAAATGAAAGCTAACTCTCGTGGCTATCCTGTATCAAAAGTTCATCCAATTACGTTCAAGGGAAGGCTTCCATCGATCGGTTTCTTCGAGCGTGAAGTCGATCGACTTCGACTGATTCCATCGACCTCGACCAGAACGCATTCCTTCATGATTTCTCGCCTCTTTGCTTCCACTTCTTGCTCCTAAACTCATCTCCAAGTCTCCAAGTATCCAAAGTAGTTCCAAATCACCTTAAAAGACTCAAGAAATATAAAATATGCAACACAATGCTTCTAGGACTCTAAAATGCAAAAGAAATGTAAAACTATTCTAAAATGAATGAATGCACTTCTTATATGATGAAAATGAATAAAAAAATGCATGAAAAACTAGAAAATAATGATGTATATCAGAAGGATATAACCTACAAAATTACCAAAAACACGAATATAAAAACAAAAAAATGTAACATCTATGAAATATCAAAAATAATCTTAAAAGTGGGTGAAAAATGATTTTATGAAGGCTACAATCCATAGATTTACCAAAAACGAGTATAATAACAAAAAAATATAGAATCTATGAAATATCGAAAATAAGCTTAAAAGAGGTTCAAAAATGATTTTGTGAAGGCTATATAACTCACAAAATTACCAATAATGATTATAAAAAAATATAAATATCTATAAAGATCAAAAATAATCTTAAAAAGGAGATAAAAAATGATTTTATGGAGGCAATAGCCCATTCATTTACCAAGTTCAACCAGGCTCAACCACGTTTAACCAAGTAGAATCTATGAAATATCGAAAATAAGCTAAAAGAGGTTGAAAAATAATTTTCTGAAGGTTATAACCCACAAAATTACCAAAAATGATTATATAAACCAAAAAATGTAAATTCTATCAAATATCGAAAATAACCTTAAAATGATTTTGTGTAGGCATAGATTTACCAAAAACGAGCGTAAAAACTCAAAAATGTAAAATCTATCAAATATCAAAAATAAGTTTAAAATGAGTGAAAAATGATTTTGTGAAGGTGATAAAGAGGTTTTCACACGTTCAACTACCAAATAAACCTCTTGTGTTTATCGTGTCGATGTAGGACTAAATGATCGAATCCACAGAGAATCTAGAACTAACACATTAGAACAAAAATTCAAGTCTAAGCTAGATCAATCGAAAATGAGATTTAAACTAAAGATAGCAACTTAAACAAGGAACAAACTAAACTAAGCAAAGAAACTAAACAAGACCAAAAACACAAACAAGCAAAGGCGTACAAAGACAAGAGAACAAATAAAATAAGACAATCAAATAGAAGCAATGAGTTTCGGGTTAGGCAATTGATCTAAGGGAATGACAATGAACTAATAATGCAAAAAGAAACAATTAAGCTCAACCTAGGGCTCAGAAATTAATTTTTATTAAATCTATGAATTGTAACCTTCTCAAATTCATTTTTTATGATTTTTTTATGATTTTTAGATTATTTTTATGGCTTAGAAACTCATACTTTTTAAATCTATGGAATATAAACTTTTCAAAATCATTTTTGAAACCATTTTTTCTATGATCTATAGATTCTCATTTTTATGGCTTAGAAACTCACTTTTATCTTTGGTCAATATTGATCAGAAACGGAAGCCTTGTCTCAGCTAGGGTTGGTTTTGTCGACCTCATGGTCGACATTTTCTTTCATAATGTTGTTCGCTACAGTCTCCGAGTCAGAATGAGCTATCTTGAGTAAAATTGTCATATCTTCCTAAATGCTTGTTCAAATGCCCTCAAACTACCACCAAATAAAACTAATTCTCGTGGCTATCTACATGGAAAAGGTTCGAACCTCAGTGCCTAAGGATTTGTAAAGAGAGCACTACCACACATGTCCTCGGCTTCTCAAAATCATTTTTGAATCCATTCTTTTTTATGATTTATTGATTTTCATTTTTATGGCTTAGAAACTCATTTTTGTTAAATCTATGGATTATAACCTTTAAAAAATCATTTTTGAATCCAATTTTTGATGATTTTTAGATTTTGTTTTTTACCTAGAAACTCATATTTGTTAAATCTATGAACTATAACCTTCTAAAAATTATTTTTGAATCAATTTTTTGATTTCGAAACTCATTTTTATTAAATCTATGAATTATAACCTCTCAAAATCATTTTTGAATATTTTTTTTTAATGGCTTAGAAACTCATATTTTTTTTAAATCTATGAACTATAACCTTTTCAAAATCATTTTTGAATCCATTTTTCTGTGATTTATAAATTTTTATTTTTATGGCTTAGAAACTCATTTTTGTTAAATCTATGGATTATAACTTTTTCAAAATCATATTTGAATCTATTTTATTGATTATAATGCTTTAAACTGCCATGTGTTAGATGGAGAGAAACAAATCTTGCTAAGAAATTATTGTACATTTATTAATTTTGATATATTTAAAATACATTAATATATTTGTTTTCTTAAAATCCTATATATAGGCTCAATTGACATACAAAAGAGAACCTCAAGGGAACAAACCCTTTAATAACAAAATGAGGTTATATGTAGCCTACACTAAGCATCATTAGGGAAAGACAAAGAGTACTCTAACTTAAATATATCAAAATTAAATCAAACCCACAGATAATTTGGTAACACCTCGCTCGCTCACACTAGGGACTCGACGATTTCTTTGGAGGAAGAATAATTTGTTTGTGTGTTCGCTTGTATGATTTGATAGTTATAGATCGTC
>WJSH01019259.1:1078-32908 GCA_009757365.2 Lepidium campestre | reverse complement strand
GTTTGTTTTTTTTTTTTTTTTTTGAGAAGGGAAGAGGGTCGAAATATGCTTTGATACTATATGTCTAAGCATTCAAGACTTAGTGAATCCCACCATTTCTCCCATAAGCAAAGGAGTGATCTTCGGTTCTTAAACCTTGTAAAAGCAAGTGTTCAAAACCATGTTGAGATCCATATCCTTTGACAGTTCAGTGATCCTTGGTCAAATGGTAGGATTCTTTTGGACTTAAACCATATAAACCATGTTGTATCCGTTATTAAGAGAGGGATAAAAGACAAGATAAGCTTTACTCATGGGAGTGTAAGTTATCAAAGACTTAATGAAACCCATCATGTCTCACATAACACAAAGATGTGATCCTTGGTCCACTATGAGTAAGCACTAAGACCATGATGAATCCAAATCATTTGTGGGTCTCAAGAGAAGTGAACCAGAACCGGAGTAAACTAACTTCATTCCTTAGAGTTTATTCTCTTGGAAGTATGATGAATCCAATCCTCTTGAGAAGAAAACCTTGGACCGCTTGCTGCCCTAAGTCCTTGGTTTATTGTTTTTAAGGAGAAGTGTGATCCACAAAGCTCCTATTGAGTCTTTGTCCTTAAGATCACAATTCTTCCTTTGCTTCAAAGGGATAAATCCTAGTCAAGTTTTATTTCTTATGATCAAAAAACAACATCTAGTGACTTTGGTTTATCATGTTTTGATATATAAAGGAATAAGCTTTGGCTTGGGTTCTTTTTCGTTATGGAAGAAATATTCTACCCAATATCATTGCTAATTCTATCTCTCAAAAGAGAGTAAAAGGTATTCATGGTGAAGAGCCATGAAGAGAAAATCTCTAACTACTAATATTTGTTGTTTCTATGTATAGAAATGATAACAAAGGGAACCCGCAATGTGTTGTCACTAACCATTGTTAACCCTATAAGGAAAATGAGTCGACAAAGATGCCTTTTGGTGAAAGATCAAACCGTGAGGGGGAGAATTAAGCTCAAATCGAAGGACAAACCAAGTTGGTGCTCCATGAGCAAACTCACATCTAAAACAGCCACCAACTACAAAGCAAAAGGGCTAACTCCTGAACTCGTCTATCTTGTCTATAATTAGTTCATTTATTCCTAATATGTTGCTTGCAAATTCTGTCTCCTTATCCAAGATCTCTGCTCTTCACAATGATCACTTTAAAATCTTAAATCTTCTATTGTATTCAGTTGAAGGCTTAGGGGACTAATCTTGTGAGAATTCTCAAAGAAAGCATAGGATGAAAGAAGACAATTTATGAGCAAAACATAATGGGTTGAGGAGAAAAGAGGATGCAAATGAGTAGTAAACCTGAGGAGCCCAAGTTGGTGAGAAGTATCTTCACATCAAGCTTGTGATGAGACAAGCAGTGAAGGATAGTGATCACAAGCTCACATCAAAGAAGATATAAGGGCTAATTCTAAACCCTCTTAATCTCTTTACTTCCTATACCAATTACTCATGTTTTTTTCAAAACCAAAAGTCTATTTGCTGCTTTCTCATATGTCACGGCCTAATGCCTTGTTTTAAACTTCTTGTGGAAGGTATCAAAATCATGAGAAATATTAAAGGAAGTAGTAGGTGGGAAGTGGCTATTGGACAATGAAATGGTGAAAGGAAGATAGAGGGATGGAAATGATCTTGGCATAATCACAAGCCAAAGCTGTCTCAACCTACTGCTTACTTGCCATCTTCAAACAGAAAAGGGGCCACTCTCTAAACTCTCTTTCCTCTGCACTATAATTTGATTGTTTATTGCTCTATGTTCTTACTTATGAAATTCACCTTCTTTAGCCTTCTTAAAACCCCACAACAACATACTTAAAATCTTTGAATCTCTTTGTGAAGGATCAAAGGAGTCATGTTGTGGTTACTCTCACAAGAAGCAATTGGTGAAAAGAGGAGATCAATGATAGAGAATGGGATGAAAGAGAGTAGGCAACCTGAATGTTTGATGATGAGAGACTAGCCTTCATAAACCATTGTGAAGAGAGTATGCCTTCACGTAGGTTAAGAGAAAGGACCCATAATCATGCTTGTGAAGATCAAGACATGAAGGATGGTGCATAACTCGACATCATTTTGGTCATCCTCGGCCGCGAGGGGGAGTACACCAAAGATATCGTGGTTGTGGTTGTGGTTGTGGCTAACATGCTCCCAAAAGACCATACGGTAAAAATTTCTATATGATTTGGTAATACTAATGGTCTTGTGTGTCTTGTAGAGCTATCACATGAGAATGAAACTTCATAACAAATAAATATCCAAGATGTAAAGGAGTGAAGGATAAACATCACAGCTCGTATGAACTAACAAGTTATGGAAGCAAAAAGGAGGTCTTCACAGCAGAACTTGCGGTAATAGGAATTTGTGTTCAAGGGATAAGGATGATTGCACACACGAAATTTTTGATCTCAATGTGTTGCATAACCTTATCCCGAATTATATTCCTCAAAGCCATATGCAAGAACCAAAAGTGCAAAGACTTTCAGAATCAAGCTACTCTCCAACAAGAATTATGCAATCCAAAAATCAAAAAAAGGCTACTTCCTAACCTTACACTTTTCATGTCTTAATTCACTATCTATATTTTTCTTGTTTGGGTCTCATCTAAGTTTCTTAAAAACCCTCATCAAAGTACATTAAAACTGTAAATCTTCTTGTTAAGGTGTAAAGGAGTCAAGCTGTTGAGATCCTCAAAACAAGCAAAAGATAAGGAGGAGCAATCAAGCAAGAAGTGGTGGTGATAAGTTTGGACGTGAAGAAAAGGGGAGTAGATGCTCAAGAACTAACAGAAAGGAAGTGATCCTTCCGAGAAGTGAAGACTACTTGGCGAATCTCTTCACTTAGGCCGTGACTTCAATCATCAAGGACTCATGGTGTGATTTTGCCCTTGATCAAAGGTCCTCTACACTCATAAACCTCGCACTCTTTTTCCCTTGCCAAGTTTTTTTCCTACGTGGTTTTGCTTGGTAAGGTTTTTAATGAGGCAATGGGTTATGAGTCTCTAAGCTTAGCATTCGTTCCTTGCGGCTAAGCTTGAGGGAGAGTATTGATCAAGTATCTATCCAAGCATGTTATCTCTAGGCCTTACACTCTTCACCAAATAAGGCCGAATCATGCTAACAAATAAAAGAGGAAGAAGCCCAAGGAAGCTCATGAAATTATGGTCCATAACATAAAGTTTATAAGCAACAAAGAATGGATTCTTATCCATAAAAGAGCTGTTGGAATAGAGTCATTAATCTGGTCAAATTTGTGAACCAAATACATGGTCAAAAATTTAACTCTACTTTATTGACCATACTTTATGCTTTGTTGAAAGTTACTTTATGCTTTAGGGCAACCTTAGAAAGCTTGTATTCCTCTGTTTAAACCATGTAATAGTCTCAATGAAAGGTTTAACCCCTTTGGGGTCTTTCTCCCAAATCTCTCTTATTCTTAGTTACCAAAATCTCTCTTCTCTATCTCTATTCTTCTTGTTCTTCATTCTTCTTCTATTCTCCTTCTTATATTCCGCCAATCTAACAATCACAATATAATAGCATTGTTACGGATTCGTGAAGGTTTGTAAATGGTTGCAATACAATTATCATAAATTTATATTCGCAAGTAAAACGTCACTAAACTTGTGACAAATAAATCGAGTAACAATTTTATCACTAATGGTTACAGAACATAGTCACAGTAACTTATTAAAAAAACTGAGAATTTGTAACAAATAAAATTCGTAATAAAAATCGTATATAAAACTTCACAAATTTGGGACCAATATTTTTGTCATAAGTTCCGTCATAATAATTCAATTTTTTGTAGTCAAATTTACAAATTAAAACCAACCCATGAAACCCTTTGCCACCATTAGAACCACGAATTCCCCTTTTTCTTCCACACGATTTCATGAGAGATGGTTTGTTTTAAGGGTGATTTACTAATATAGTTCATGAAATATAGTTAATTACTTATATAATGCATGTTATTTCATAATTACTCAAATAGTCTCCAAAAATTTTAAAATACAAGTTTACCCTTCATTTCTTTGTAAACAAAAAACGTAATAACGAACAATGCCATTGATGAAAATTGCCACATCAGCATATCCCTCATTGCAAAGTCTACCAAACTACACAAGCTGAAGCGTGGTAGACTTTAAATGGTACGGTAGACTGTACCTTATGCGTGGTAGAATTTATAAGATAGTTTGGAAGACTTTCGAGTCTAAATTTCTGGTTGAAATATATACTTTGGTATACTTAATGTTGATGTGTGGTAGACTTTGAAGTCCTTCATGGTAGAGTTTGGTGGAGTTTACATGCTAAATTGGTAGACTTTCGAGTAGTTTATTTATGGATGAAATTTCTAGTTTGGTAGACTTTTGGTTGATGTGTGGTAGACTTTGAAGTCATTCATGGTAGAGTTTGGTAGAGTTTACATGTTACCTTGGTAGACTTTCGAGTTGTTATTTCTGAATGAAATTTCTAGTTTGGTAGACTTTCGGTTGACGTGTCTTAGACTTTGAAGTCCTTTATGGTAGAGTTTGGTAAATTTTACAATCCACATTGGTAAACTTTCAAGTAATCCATTTTATGATGAAATTTCTAGTTATGTAGACTTTCGGTTGACGTGTGGTACACTTTGAAGTCTTTCATGGTAGGGTCTAGTAAAGTTTACAAGCTACCTTGGTAAACTTTCGAGTAGTCCTTTTCAAGATGAAATTTCAGGTTTGGTAGACTTTCGAATGAGGTGTGGTAGACTTTGAAGTCATTCATGGTAGAGTTTGGTAGAGTTTACATGCTACCTTGGTAGACTTTTGAGTTGTTATTTCTGGATGAAATTTTTTAGTTTGGTACACTTTCGGTTGACGTGTGGTAGACTTTAAGTCCTTCATGGTAGAGTTTACAATCCACCTTGGTAGACTTTTCGAGTAGTCCATTTTAGGATGAAGTTTCTAGTTTGGTATACTTTCGGTTGACATGTGGTAGAGTTCAAAGTCTTTCATGGTAGCGTACGGTAAATTTAACAAGCTACCTTAGTAGACTTTCGAGTAGTTTATTTGAGGGTGAAATTTCTAGTTTAGTAGACTTTCGGTTGACGTGTGGTAGACTTTGAAATCCTTCATGGTAGAGTATGGTAAAGTTTACGAGCTACCTTGGTAGATTTTAGAGTAGTGATTTGAGGCTGAAATTTCTCGTTTGATAGACTTTTGATTCGCGTGTGGTAGTCTTTGAAGTCCTTCATGGTAGAGTCTGGTAAAGTTTATGAGCTATCTTGGTAGACTTTGGATTAGTCCATTTGATGCTGAAATTTTTAGTTTTGTAGACTTTTGGTTAAAGTATGGTAGAGTTTACAAGCTACTTTGGTAGACTTTCGAGTAGTCTACTTGAGGCTGAAATTTCTAGTTTGGTAGACTTTCAGGCTGTTTATTTGAGGATGAAATTTCTGGTTTGGTAGATTTTCGGTTGACGTGTGGTAGACTTTAAAATCCTTCATGGTAGAGTCTGATAAAGTTTACGAGCTACTTTGATAGACTTTAGAGTAGTGATTTGAGGCTGGAATTTCTAGTTTGATAGACTTTTGATTCACGTGTGGTAGCCTTTGAATTCCTTCATGGTAGAGTCTGGTAAACTTTACGAGCTACCTTCGTAGACTTTGGATTAGTCCATTTGATGCTGAAATTTCTAGTTTTGTAGAATTTCGATTGAAGTGTGGTAGACTTTGAAGTCCTTCATGGTAGAGTCTGGTAGAGTTTACGAGCCACCTTGGTAAACTTTCGAGTAGTCCATTTGAGGCTAAAATTTCTAGTTTGGTAGACTTTCGGTTAAAGTGTGGTAAACTTTGAAGTCTTTCATGGTAGAGTCTGGTAGAGTTTACGACCTACATTGGTAGACTTTCGAGTTGTTATGTCTGGATGAAATGTCTAGTTTGGTAGACTTTCGGTTGATGCGTGATATATTTTGAAGTCCTTCATGGTAGACTCCGGTACTTACCTTGGTAGATTTTGGAGTAGTCCATTTCAGAATGAAATATTTAGTTTGGTAGACTTTCGGTTGAAGTGTGGTAGACTTTGAAGTTTTTCATGGTAGAATCTGGTAGACTTTTGAGTTGTTATTTATGGATAAAATGTCTAGTTTGGTAGACTTTGAAGTCCTTCATGGTAGAGTTTGGTAGAATTTACAACATACCTTGGTAGACTTTCGAGTAGTCCATATTAGGATGAAATTCCTAGTTTTGTAGACTTTTACGTGTGGTAGACTTTGAATTCTTTCATGGTAGAGTTTGGTAGAGTTTACAAGGTACCTTGGTAGACTTTTGAGTTGTTATTTCATGATGAAATTTATAGTTTGGTAGGCTATCGTTTGACGTGTGGTAGACTTTGAAGTCCATCATGGTAGAGTTTGATAGATTTTACAAGTTACCTTTGTAAACTTTCGAGTTATTTTTTTAGGTTGATATTTCTAGTTTGGCAGACTTTAGGTTGACGTGTAGTAGACTTTGAGAAGAGAGAGGAAAAAACAATTTATACTGTTTTTTTTCTTACTTTTTATATTTTTTTTTATACTTTTTCGATGACAAACTTGTAATATAATGAAAATCCTATACTATTTATGACATTTCTCTCACTCCTCAAATTTTCAAACTTCCTACACACTATATAAATAATTACTATATTTTCATGCATTACATAAGTAATTATTTCTTGTTTAATAGTAATCTTGCAATAAATAAACCAAACATTGGTTGTAAAGTACTAAACCTCATTCTTCTAATTTCTAACATAAAATTATATAGTCTAGTACTTAGACAAAAGATTGAGAGAATTCGAGTAATTCTTTCTTTTAAAAATTAGTAAACAATATCCAACAACTAGTTATTATTCTTGAATAAGTTAATTTATAAAATATCTTTTTTTTGTCAACAATTGAATCGACAAAGTATGATTTATAGCCTAAATACTCCAACTAGATATGTTTATAAAATATCTTATGTTTTACTTGTTGATTTTAAAACTTCTATTCCTTTAAGTTTTTAATACAAAAATTCAGAAAGTAAAAAAAAATCATAAACTAAAAACTAAAATTGACTTATTAATTAATGGGGTCAGAGTTTATATCTCTTTTGTTTATGGCGATCCGGTGCATCATATGCGTCCGGAAGTTTGGGAGAGACTCACTCGATTTGGTTTGTCACGGTCTGGCCTGTGGATGATGCTTGAGGATTTTAATGAGCTCTCCAGAAATCATGAGAAGCAGGGAGTTAGTTGCGAAGTTTCGTTTTTTTCAGTATTTCCAAAATATGTTGAGCTGCACTGGGATGTCGGAGTTTCCTTGTCTCGGGAATGTCTGGTCTTGGTGGGGAAACATGCATGGTTCTATCATTCGTTGTAAACTTGATAAGGCTTATGGCAATGGGGACTGGCACTCTTTATTCATGGATTCATTTACTACATATCAAGATATGATCTGTTCAGATCATAGACCTATGATTGTTTCCCTTCTCCGGAACGGTTTTAAAAAATGTTCTTCTTTCATTTTTGACAAACGATGGATCGGAAAGCTAGGTTTAGAGGATTCTGTGGTGCAGGGGTGGACTAGGTATTCGAATCTTCGTCGGGTGTAAGCTTACTCATAAGATTTCTAACTGTAGGCGTGAAATTTCGAAATGGCGAAAACGCCAAGTTCAGCCAGGTCGGATTCATATTGAGGATTCTAAGAAGCTTTTGGAATAATATAAGAATGATGACTCTAGATCTACAGTGGAAATCCAGGAGGCTGCAGAGGCGCTACGTCTTGCTTATCGCGACGAGGAGCTAACTGGAAACAAAAGAGTAGGAATCGATGGCTATCGGAACGGGACAATAATACTAAGTTCTTTTATGCTCTAACAAAGTAGCATCGGGAGAGGAATATAATCTACGGATGAGATCGCAGAGGATGAAATCACAGAGGAAGCTATAGATTATTTCTCTAAGTTGTTTACCTCAGTGTCCTCTCCTGACATGTTCAATGCTTTGCATGGGATCCATCCACTTGTTGATGATGCCCGTAATGCGAGTTTGATGGTTGTTGCTTCAGAGGACGAGGTTCGGAGGGCACTATTTTTTATGAATCCAGAGAAAGCTCGAGGTCCTAACGTTATGACAGCTTTGTTCTTTCAGAAGTCGTGGTTAGTGGTGAAATCGCATCTGGTGCGTTTGGTTAATGATTTTCTTATGTCGGGGAATTTTGAGGATGTTCTTAATCGTACTAATATTTATCTGGTTCCGAAGGTTGTCAGGCCTACGAAAATTGTAGAGTTTTGTCCGATTAGTTTATGTAACGTGGCTTACAAGGTGCTTTCTAAGGTTATATGTTTAAGGTTGAAGAAGTTTCTTCCTACTCTGATTTTTGATACTAAGTCGGAGTTTGTGGCTAGATGACAAATCACAGATAATGTTCTAGTCGCCCAAGAGATGTTTCATGTGTTGCGGACAAACAAGATAGTTCGGGGTTCCTTTATGGTGGTTAAACAGATATGAGCAAGGCATATGATAGGATTGAATGGAGTTTCCTGGAGGTGTTACTACGCAAGTTAGGTTTTTGTGACCAGTGGATCAATGGTGTGATGTTTTTTGTTCGATCCGTTCAATATTCGGTTTTTGTTAATGGGTCACCTCATGGAGCTTTCTGACCTATTCAAGGACTTCGTCAGGGGGATCCTCTCTCCTTATTTATTTATTTTATGTACAGAGGGTTTAATCTCGATTCTGCAGGGACGAGAGGTAATAAGGAGTTATTTGGGCTTAAGGTTGCTCGAGGGAGTCCGCATGTTTCTCACCTTTTGTTTGCAGATGATAATCTTTTCTTCTGTAAAGCATCTAAAGAGGAAGCATTGTCCCTACTACAAGGTTTTCAGGAGTACGAGAGGGTGTCGGGACAACAGATTAATTTCACAAAGTCATCGATTCAGTTTGGTTCTTTAGTGGATGTCACGGTTCAGCAGAAGATTAAGAACTTGTTAGGTATTCAAACGGTGGGTTGTATGGGTACTTATTTAGGGATTCCTGAGGGGCTAGGAGGAGCTAAATCGAGGGTTTTTAATTATGTTCAAGAGTAAATCCAAGGTCGGATATATTCTTGGTCTTCCAAGTTTTTATCTAAGGGAGGGAAGGAGGTTCTCATTAAGTCTGTGCTATTTGCTATTCTGACGATGCTATGTCGTGTTTTCGTCTGCCCAAATCCATTACTAGCAAGATATCAGCGGCAATAGCAGATTTCTGGTGGCAGAGTTCTCAGGCTTTAAAGGGTATTCATTGGACTATATGGGAGACATTGTGTCGGGGTAAGGATGAGGGCGAATTGGGGTTTTATTCTATTGTGGATTTTAATACAGCTTTGTTAGCTAAGCAATTATGGCGTCTTTTGGATTCACCGGATAGTCTGGTGGCTAGGGTTCTGCGAGGTCGTTATTTTAAGGATGGTGATCCGCTATTCCCTAGGAAGGATTACTCCCCGTCGTATAGGTGGCGTAGTATTATTTGATTGAGCCACGACCTTTGTGCTGGCGTGAGGCATTGGTCCGGCAATTATTTAGTCACACAGATGCTTCTCTAATTATGGGTATCCCTCTAGCCCGGCGGAGTAGACCAGATTGGGTAGGCTGGCATTTCACGAAGTCAGGATGTTATACGGTCAGGTCAGTGTGTTGGGAAGGATCATTGGGTTCCAAAGGGAATTCACGACAATTTGGTCCAAATTTTGAGGTGCGTAAAGCTCAGGTGTGGAAAGTTCGTTGTCCCTCGAAATTATGATATTTTATGTGGCAGGTTCTCTAGGGTCAAGTTGTAGTTAATGTTAACTTAGTAAAAAAAGGTATAACAAGTGATGATGTTTGTTCGCGTTGTGGTGTTGTTGTGGAGAGTATACATCATGCTCTCTTTGAGTGTCCACTAGCGCTTGAGTCATGAACTTTATCTCGGATACCGTCACCTATTTGTGTGTTTCCGACGTCGTCTGTGGCTGCAAACCTTGATTATTTGTTCTGGCGAACTCCGTCGGGGTCGGATGTTAGTTGTTTTCTTTGGCTCTTATGGTTCACTTGGAAGGCAAGGAATGATAAAGTATTTGCAAATGTAGATAGGGGTCCGCAAGCGGTAGTGAACCACGCAGAAGCGGAAGCGGAGGCCTGGGACCAGGTACAATTAGGGCGAGTAGGTCTTGGTTTTGATCAAGGATTTCATTTTCGGGTTCATGATGGTGATAAGGTGATGTGCGGTCGTCCCATTGCGGATTCGGATTTTTTCTCAGGTCATTGATGCTTCGTTGATGATTTTTGGAAGGATTCGGATCAGCAGTCTGGTTTAGGTCGTATTATTTTACTTATGAGCCAGGAGGGATAAATCTTGGTGTGTTAGGGATTCGTCGGAGTCTTTCTCCTTTGTATTGTGAGTTTGAGGCTCTGTTGTGGGCGATGAGTAGCCTATTATCGTTGCAGATCACAGAAGTTGCTTTTGTTGTAGATTGTTTGGAAGTTCTGAAGATTCTCGATGACCCGGATAGCTGGCCTGCTTTCAAGAATTATCTTTCTGATTTTTTTAGTTTACACACCTTGTTTCCTTCTTTTTCTCTTTCTTTTATTCATCGCTCTCTTAATTTTAAAGCAGATTTTTTGGCCCGTAATGTTAGTGGACTTTCAGTTAATTTTTTATGTGTAAACAATTTGCATGATCCTTGGTGATCGGCCCTTAATTTTTAAATGAATGAGTAGTTGAGTTAGAAAAAAAAAATTAAAATTGACTAACCATTCATAGTTTAACTGTATTAAACCCATCTTCCAATAAATTTCTTTAGTTTATCCTTTTTCAGTAAAAAAATAAACTTCTTTAGTATTTGTTAATGGCATTTCTAAACGTGATACCCATTACAACTTATTTTTAGAAATAAATTTTTTTGTTTATAAGTGTCCTATGGTTAAGATAATGTCTTACTATTTCAAGCGATAAACATATGTAATAGGATATGTATACAATATTTTTATTAAATAAATCTGAGAGTTTGAAAATTTGAGATTCATCTCTATCAAAAAAAAAAAGTTGAGATTTATTTTTTGGGATTTCTATTTTTCTTGTGAGATGTCTTTGTCATTTAGTAAACATTTTAAAAGTCTGTCTTCATTTTTTGCCAGAAATAGTAAGACATTTTTAAAAGCATGGTTGGCAATTTATATAAATAAAACAGTAATTTATTTAAAAAGATGTTCTAATGGGTTTCACGATCACAATACTAGTAAATATTATAGTTTAGTTGATTTCAGCGACTACTACTGCAATTATTTGAATTTGCAAAACCGAATGTATACTTTTGAGAAATTTTGATAAATATATATTTTATTCTTTTTAAAAATATTTCTGTAAATAATAAAAAACAGAATTAGTAGTTTTCTCTCTAGGTTTTGACGACTTCTGATGTGATGGTTCATGGCAATGGAGCGGAGAATTACGGCAAGTACAACGGCGAGCTCTTTCCTGGCGCGGTGGCTTTGGTTAATTTGTACGCAGTGGTGTGCGATTGGTGTTCTTGGATTCAAGATTTTGGTTGTGCTCGGGAGAGCTTATCTTTGGTTGATGGGAGCTGTGTTTCAGGGATTCTATCTTTTCGATTGGTCTCTGGTCATGTATCCTCGTTTTGGTTTTTCGGTCTTAGTTATTTGGATTTGATCTTCTGTTCCGAAAGGAGGCGATTTTTCGATCTTCTCTCTTGTAATTGGAGGTTCACTTTCTACCTTTGGCAATGGATTCTTCATGGTCATGACTATGCCTTTTTGAAATTTTGATTTTCGATTTCAAAATTCTGTCATCGGATTTTCGTGGTTTGTTATGCTCTTCCAGGTTTTTAGGCTTTTTGATTTTGAAATCTTGTTTCAATTTCTTCCGATTGATTCACTGCTAGGTCCTTGGATATCGAGTCTTTTGCCTAGGTTTTTCAACTGGTTTGGTTATATATTTCCATTATTTGGTGATATATTTTTTCACTATGATCTTTTTCCGAACTCTCATTTTTGTTTATTTCTCATTCATTTTTTTCTGATGGCTCAGTTGAACTTAGGGAAAAGGATTGTTGATTCGTGATCTTCGCCATCCGGATTCCATTTTTTGACAACTCGGATATCATTAAGGGTTACAGTAACACCCTTATTGGGCGTTGTTTTAACTCTGCTAAGCAGAACCTTGGGTCTTTGTTGGTGATACTTCCCAAGTTTTGGCGGGTGGACAAAAGGGTTCGTGGTCTTGATTTGGGTTTTGGCCGTTTTCAATTCGAGTTTGATCTTGTTGTTGATATGGAGGAAGTCTTGCATCTGGGTACTTTAACTTTGATGATTGAATGGTTTCCTTGGTCAGATGGGAGCCAGTTCTTGATGACAACTTCCCCTCAAATATCATTTTCTGGGTTCGTTTGCTGGGAATACCGGGTAAGTATAAGTCCATTGTTACTTTCCAGGCGATTAGAAAGGCTCTTGGTAATGTTGTAGAGATCAACATGAATTTCTGGAAAGTGAAGGTGGAGATTGATGGTTTTTCTCCTCTTGTTTTCCAAAGAGAGGTGGAGTTTAGGCTAGGGAAGATGGTCAATATTGGCTTTTCTTATGATAGGCTTCATGGGTTTTGTGGTCACTGTAATAGTTTGTGTCATGAAGATGAAGTTTGTCCTTTGGTGAAGAAAAGTGTGGGTGCTTAGGGTGATGCTAAGTCACATGTTCATGATGACATGAATTTCTTGAGCTACAAAGGTGCCTCAACGAGTTCTGGTCCTCGCAATAAAGCTCATGCTGCAGATCGGAAACGTGAGGGGAAGAGAGCTATGGAGTTTTATGGCCGGCAACGGCCAAACCAGAGATAGTCTTACAGTCGAAGGTTTCCAGACCAGTTAGGTGGTGGTTCTTCCTCTCGCCATAAATTTCAATTTCTCGAGTTTAAGAACAATAAAGGGGAGGTTATGCCAGGCTCTGCGAAAGGTGTTAAGATAGATGTTACTCCTCTTGCTTCTTTGGTGCAGGTTGCTAGTTTTCCTGAGCTTCGCAAGGCTGGAACCTCGTCTGCCAATTCGATGTCTAAGAATGCGAGGCAATAATTTTCAGCATACCAGCGTTTGGAAACTACAGCGCCAATGGAGTGTGATGCGTCTTCTGGTTCTTCTGCTGTTGCGGTTCCCAACTCTGCTGTCGACAGGAAGGAGAGGATGTTGAAGACTCTCTAGGATCATTGTGGGTTTCGGGTTCAGAGATGGTCTTCGAGCAGAAAAATGGATATGTTTAGGTCTCCAAAGTGGCGACAAGTGAGGATGGGGCTGGTGAGTCTCCGGTCTCTCGGGATACACGGGCTATGGGTAAAAAGGTTTTGACTCCAAAAGGTTTGCGTGGCGTGAGTTCTAAGAAGTGTAATGTCTTAATTTCACCAAAACAAAAATACAGGGTTCGTGGGAAGAAAGGACAAGCATCAAGTGGACTCTAGCTTCTCCTAAAATTTAGTTTAGTTTATTTTATTTTATGAATAAAGTATTGTGCTGGAATTGTGAGGGTATTGGGAATTATGTGTCTTTTGGTTTTCTTCGTGATATTTGGAGTTGTAACAAGCATGAATGTATATTTATTTCTGAAAAGAAATGAATATAAATTTTATGGAAAATGTTATAAATCATTTTGGTTATGATGGTTCAATAACAGTTGGTTCGAGTGGTGGTATGGCTTTGATTTTCCACAGTTCTTATAATGTTATTCTTAATAATAAAGATAGACATATGATTGATGTATCTCTCTCTATTAATGGAGTGCAGAGTTTTATTACTTTTGTGTATGGGGAACCGGTCTCTCATCTCCGGTAACCGATTTAGAAGAGTTTATCGAGGTTTGGAGTTTAGCGCTAGGCATCTTGGCTTATGTTAAGGGATTTTAATGAACTGGCTGGCCCGCGAGAGAAACAAGGTGGTTCATTACGTAGCTTGACTTCATTTGTTCCCTTTCGTAATATGCTTAGGAATTGTGGAATAATCGAATTTCTATGTCTTGGTAATTCCTGATCATGGCGGGGTAGGCAGAGGTCTGGAGTGGTGCATTGTAAACTAGATAAAGCCTACGGAAACAAGGATTGGCATTCATTTTTTTATGATACTTTCACTTCCTATTTTGAGATGATTGGGTCCGATCACAGTCCAATCTTGTTGGCGGTTAAGGATCAGCCGGTTAAAAGGGGCTCCAGTTTTATCTTTGATAAACGTTGGTTGGGTAAACCAGGTTTGGAGGATGTGGTTCTCAGTGGTTGGAGGCGTTATGCTAATTTGCGACACTTGTCATTTTTTGGACAAGATAACTAATTGTAGAGGAGAGATTTCCAGATGGCGGAAATCGATGATTATTCCAAGAAAAGTTAGAATTGAGGAGTGCAAGCGTCGTATAGAGGATTATAAGAATGATGAATCTTGTTGTACTTTTGAAGTTCATGAAGTTGCAGATGAGTTAAGGGTCGCTTACGCTGACGAGGAACTTTTTTGGAAGAAGAAAAGTAGGAACAAGTGGCTGAAGAAGGGTGATAATAACACCAAATTTTTCCATGCGATTACTAAATAGCGCAGAGCGAAGAATAGGATTGCATGGCTCTTTGATTCAAGAGGTTTTTGGGTGTCTAAGGAACATGAGATTGTTTAAGTGGCCTCCTCCTATTTTCGGGTATATTCACTTTGGTGGGTTCTGGAGATATTGGGGAGTCTCTTGATGACATTGCTTCTTTGGAATCAGATTCAATGAATCAAGAGCTCCTAGCTTCAGCTTCTATTAATGAAGTTCGGCGAGATTTGTTAAAGAAGGTTTCAGGGAAGGCCTTGGACCTGATTGAATGACTACTATTTTTTTCCAACAGTCTTGGGCGGTAGTCAGTGAAGATTTTATCAACTTGATAAATGATTTTTTTTACGAACCGGAGTCTTTGAGGTCGTTGTAAACCAAACTAATATTTTTTTAGTGCCAAATACTAATAGGCCGACAAAGATTGAGGAGTTTAGACTGATTAGTTTATGCAATGTAGCTTACAAGATTTTGTCAAAGGTTATTTGTCTTCGGTTGAAACGAATATTTCCCTCTCTTGTCTCAAAGACTCAGTATGCGTTTGTTTCTGGTCGTTAGATTACGGATAACGTTTTGATAGCCTAAGAAATGTTTCACGCTCTGAGGACCAACAAATCAGTTCAGGGCTCTTTTATGGCAGTCAAGACTAACATGAGTAAGACTTACGATATGATTGAATGGGTAGTTATGGAGCAGCTTTTGCGTAAATTTGGTTTTGTTGAGCAATGGATTAAGTGTGTTATATTTTGTATTCATTCGGTTCAGTATTCCATTCTAGTTAATGGGTCTCATGGGTCTTTTTAACCTTATTGAGGGCTTCGGCAGGGGATCCCTTATCTCTGTATCTTTTTATCTTGTGTACTGAGGTTTTGATATCGAATATCAAGCGGGTAGAGGAATAGAAGGCGCTCTTGGATCTTTCTATTGCAAGGAATAGCCCTAATGTCTCTCATTTGTTGTTTGTTGATGATGATTTGTTCTTCTATAAGGTTGAAAACAAAGAGGCTTCTTCGATCATGCGGGTCTTACAAGAATATGAGCGGGCATCTGGGAAGAAAATTAATTTTGAGAAGTCTTCAATCCAGTTTGGACATTATATTGGTTCAATGGAGTAGTTGGCGGTTAAAGGAATTTTAGGTATCCATAAGGTCGGTGGGATGGGTACATATTTGGGTAATCCCGAAGGTTTAAGGGGAGCGAAGACAAAGGTTTTTGCATATATGTGATATAGGATTCAGGACAGGATTAACTCTTGGTCTTCTAAGTTTCTCTCTAAGGGAGGAAGTACTTATTAAGTCGGTCTTATCAGCTATTCATTCTTATGTAATGTCTTGTTTTCGGTTACCAAATATGGTAACTTGCAAGTTCTCTTTGGTTAATGCTGATTTTTGATGGAGGTCATCGTTGGACTCGAGAGGGACCCATTGGGTTAAATGGGAATCCTTGTACAAGAGAAAGACCGAAGGAGGGCTAGGTTTTAGGTGTATTGCAGATTTTAACTCAGCTTTGTTGGCAAAGCAATTATGGCGGTTGTTGGATAGGCCATCGTTGTTATTGTCTCAGGTTTTGCGATGGCGCTACTATCGGGATGGGGACCCTTTATCTCCTCGGAATACTAATTCTCCGTCTTATGGTGGCAGAGTATTATATATACTAGGTCATTACTTTGTAAGGGTTTGATAAAGCGGGTAGGGAACTGGAGGTCAATTTTGGTTGGCGAGATATTTGGTATCTAGATATTTCTCCTCGGGTTACATAGGGACTTTGGGAATAATTCTACCATGATATGCGAGTGGACGATCTTATTGATAAGGGAGCTATGGTTTGGTATGAGTCTTTGATCTGTCAAATGTTTGAGCCTTGGGATGTAACATTGATTTTTGGCATCCCATTGCCTAGGGACGAGAGGGAGGATTAGTTTGCGTGGCACTATACCAAATCAGGTTGTTATATTGTGAGGTCGAGTTACTGGGCAGAATCGACTAAAATCAAACATTTTGCATGGCAAGCGTTATCGAGCCAATTAGATGTTAACGATGCGGTAAATCATGCTCTTTTTGAATGTCCACCTTCTTTGCAGGTTTGGGCCTTGTCGAACATTCCGTCCCTAGTCGGCATTTTTCCAGGTTCATCTGTTTTTTCGAATTTTGACTACTTGTTTTGGCGGATTCCATAAGGTTTAGATTCATCTTATTTCTCGTGGTTATTGTAATTTATCTGGAAAGCGCAAAACGACAAGATTTTCTCCAATATTGATATAGATCCTAGGGACATAATCAGACACGCATAAAATGGCTTATGTAGGTTGTTATGACTCTATTTCGGGGATCCATGGTTGTTTTGCTCGGGATGAAGTGGTTTTCCGTCCATTTTTCATGACAAGGTTGGTACAACTTCGGTGATGAACCAAAGGGGTTAATTTTGGGGCTCTTGGAACTCGTCGTAGCCTTTCTGCTCTTCATTGTGAGGTTGAGGCTCTTCTTTGGGCAATGTGCAGCCTCATCTCTCTCCAAATCCATGAAGTCTCTTTTTCTATATATTGTATCTGAAAATGTATAATCCGCACCCAGAGTATTGTAATCACACGAGATTTGCAAACATAACGTTGTAAACACACGAAAAACTAGATTTATTCAAGTAGAACTTTTCTTAAAAAAGCTTTTCACTTTGTTGGAAATTACTCTCTCAGAAACTAACCTAAATCTATTTTTCTAATCCCGAATTACAACCCTGACAGGTCTAAAACAGAACCCTGTTTAGCTTCAGCTTTCGTTTTTCTCTCAAAACCTCTCTCAAAACCTCTCTCAAAACCTCTAAAAACCTAAGTTACAATTGTTAAGTCTTTTTATATGCTTCTCCATGACCTAGAACGCTTCCAATGATTTCCTTTTATCAAAATGAAATCTTGTTATGAGAATATTTCCAAATCGTCATCTTTTTCTTTTTTCTCTCAACTTCCTTTTATCTTCTTATCATCAGGATCTTGTTACAAATCTGTTAGCAACTTGATCTCCACGCCTTATGTGATCTGCACGTGACTTCAGTAAGTAACAATGCACGTGACACTCATGTGACTTCATCTCCACGCCTCATGTGACTTGCACGTGACATAAACAGCTTCTTGTATCATCAACAACTTCCTGTTTCAGAAACAACTTCCTATTTCAACAACTTTATGTTTCAGCAACAACTTCCTGTTTCAGCAGCATCTTCAATCTCCCCCTTTTTGGCTTGGTGTTCATCTCGAGCTAATAAGTTCTTGTTGTGTATAATCAGGTGCATGTTGTGATTCCCTTAAACATGTCTCCCCCATAATCAGACATGTGTATCCATCATCTCCCCCTGCTTGAGTGCACACCAAGACAAAAACAAACAAGTTTCATAATCTAAAGACATCTGATCCAAGTCCCAAGCGCTGATGTCAGATATGAGCCTTGTTTTTGCAGTAGATGTCATACACTGTGAGAATGAAACCCACATATAACCATCATTCCTTGAATGAACATCTTCTTGATGAACAAAATCTGTTTCATCGAATGCCTCACAATATAAGTCTTATCTTTTTCAACTAAATTTGATTCTTGTTTTTGCCATTGAAAGTGTATTTACGTTGCTTCCAGATCCTTTGAACCCTGGTCTGAAGTTTGTGACATTGATATCTCATATGTCCAGTTTTACCACAATACCAACACTCGACTTGATTTCCCCATCCTAGTCCATAGCGGTGAGACTGTTGATTCTGACAACACCTTGCATCACCGTGTTGAGATTGTTGATTCTGAAAATGTTTCGCATCACCATGTTGAGATTGCTGATTCTGAAAACGTCTTGCATCACCATGTTGATTAGGCTTGCGTTTTCCTACTTCTTCCTGTTTAAGTGATGCTTTGAAAAACTTTATTTCACCAGACTCCTTCCCTTGATAGTCAAGCCCACAACTTGTGTTTTCTGTTCTTCCTACATTCAACATATAATCTAAGTCTTTTGTTCCTTTGGACAACATCTTGATATGCTTCATTTGTTCAAACAACTTGTTTTCCAGCTCAACATTCGTAGCTTTGACATCCATCAGCTATTTTTCAACTTGTTGAAGCAATCCATCAGCGACATGTTTGTCTGCCTTCAGACGTTTGTTTTCTTCACGAGTTTCAATTAAGGATGCTATCAAGATGCTTATCTAATCTTCTGCAGTCATATCCAAATCATCAATAGATTCTTGTTCCTCAGCTTCAGCTCATATGTCATCTGTCTGAATGTTGTTGTATTCAATAATACTCAATTGAGCTACAAATTTGTTCAACACATCAGTTTCCTGCTATTTATCGCTCTAACTAATACTCCATGTTGTTATTGCAGATTTACCAGCTTGATTTGAGAAACATTCACTCTTCACGTGATCATAACCCTTGCACTCATAACACTGTATAACCATCTTCTTTCTTACTAAAGGACAATTAGCCTTGAAGTGTTCATATCCTTGACATTCAAGACATTGTTTATCAGTTTTAACAATATCTTTCTCTTGTCCAGATTTCACAGTATATGAAAAATCTTTTCTCTGTCCTCTTTCAGCCTTCCTCAGAAATCTTTTGACGATCAACTCTACATTTTCTTCTAGATTTTCATTCTAAACCTTTGGAACACTTTCTACTACCAATGAAATACACTTGCCTTTAACTGGACCGTCCTTCTTTGATTTCTGCATCTCATGAGCATGTAGCATACCTACAACATCTTCAAATTTTATCGTATCTGAGTTTTGTGAGACTTCAATATCAGATCGATGAGGATGAAACTTAGGTGGAAGACATCTTAAAAGTTTCTTAACAAGTTTCTTGTCCTTGTAGATTTTTCCCAAAACCAAAGCTTCATGCGCAATGGAGCATAACTTACTGCTGAATTCATCAATTGACTCCTCTTCACCCATTGCCAAGGTCTCAAATTTTGATGTTAACATGTTTATACGAGTCCTTTTCACATTGTTGGTTCATTCAAACGTGACTTGAAGGTTATCCCACGCTTCTTTAGCAGTAGTACAACCATGTACTCTCTTGAACTGATTCATGTGAAGTGAGTTAAAGATTGCAGACAGAGCTCTGACATTCCATTTAGATTCTGATTTTTACATAACAGTCCATTGCTTCCTTAGTTTAGGAACAAGAGCATCACTTGCATCTTTCATAACTGGATGTTCCCAACCTTCTTCAACTGCCAACCACACATCTGCATCAATACCCTGAATAAGCTGTGATATTTGAACTTTCCAATACCCATAATTCTCTGGATCCAACGTCAGCGGATTTGTAACAGCTATCAGTTGGTGCGAATTTTAATTCTCTTCCAGGGCCTACACCTATATGTTAATACGAATATGTGGTGAACCGCTCTGATACCAATTGAAAATATAAAATCCGCACACAGAGTATTGTAATCACACGAGATTTGCAAACAGAACATTGTAAACACATGAAAAACTAGATTTATTCAAGTAGAACTTTTCTTACAAAAGCTTCTCACTTTGTTGAAAATTACTCTCTCAGAAACCAACCTAAATCTATTTTCTCAATCTCGAATTACAACCATGACATGTCTAAAACATAACCATGTTAAGCTTGAGCTTTCGTTTTTCTCTCAAAAGCTCTAAAAACCTAAGTTACAATTGTGAAGTCTTTTTATATGCTTTTCCATGACCTAGAACGCTTCCAATGATTTCCTTTTATCAAAAGGAAATCTTGTTATGAGAATATTTCCAAATCTGCATCTTTTCCTTTTTTCTCTCAACTTCCTTTTATCTTCTTATCAACAGGATCTTGTTACAAATCTGTTAGCAATTTTATCTTCACGCCTCATGTGATCTGCACATGACTTCATTAAGTAACAAAGCACGTGACACTCATGTGACTTCATCTCCACACTTCATGTGACTTCATCTCCACACTTCATGTGACTTGCACGTGACATAAACAGCTTCCTGTGTCAGCAACAACTTCCTGTTTCAGCAACAAATTCTTGTTTCAGCAACAACTTCTTGTTTCAGCAGCATCTTCAGTATCCATGTCCTGAAAGCTGGTTGGTGTTCTCCCTCTACGCTGAAGATTTTTCAAGCCTCATGAGCCTTTTCTTTTTTTTTCTCTCTTTCTTATGTACCCAGGGCTTTCAATTTCAAAGCAGACTTTCTGGCTCATACTGTTATGTTTTTTTTTTTTGATAAAATTTTCAACAGTACTGTTATGTTAATAGCCATGAATCAGTCTTTTGTAAACAATGGCCCAAGCCTTTGGCGCTCTTATTATCTAAATGAATGCAGTTAAGTTGGAGAAAAAAAAAATATTTTTTCACCTAAAATAATATAATATTTTTACTTATACTTTTCTTTATTTTCAAATAAAACACTGTTCAAATCTATACTTTTTACAAAAATCACAAAAGAAAAAAAATTTCACTTAGATTATCTCAATTACAAAAATTAGTGTTTAATAATTTTTATAAACGAGAGAGCAGAAATGAAGCGAAGAAGCGAGAAAACATAAATAAAACAAAGAAATGACAATTGGAAAATTAGGATAATTTTGAGAATAATACCAAAAATAACAATATTTTTGAAATTGACTATTTTTTTTCACAACAAAGGTTTCATTAATATTAATCAAAAGAGGTAGACAATACATGAAAAACCTAAGAGATAACTAGGATAGCTCAATCGAAGGATAGACCTTCGAAAGAAGATAAGAAGAAAATAAACAACAATAAAAATACACAACTGAAAATGGAAAGGAAGCTTGAACTCCTATCAACAGAGAGCGATCAGGAGAGCAAATAAAGCCTTAAGAACTTCTAGCAGCTTTCCTAGAAGATGATTCATCAAGTTCAAGGTAGCTTTTATATTTTGCGGCATTAGCAAGAAGAGTGTCAGTAGCTTGTTGAGGAGAGGATACGGCCAGATCTTGGTTGATATTGGCAAATAGGTTTTCAAAGTTTTGCCCAAGTCGCGTCAAATCAAAGGTGTCGAGAAAGGAGATGGTATTGCTGAGCGGGGATGGATCGATATCTTGGGCTTGGGTGTTGTGTGTGTCCATTGGTTGAGTCTGCATGGAGTGAGAGATTGTGGTAGTAGTATTCAGAGTGACATAACTATCAGAAGAATGTGGTTGTTCATTAGCCGGGTTTGCAGTGTAGATGAAGTCTGAAGGTTGGGGTTGATAAGGGCATTGTTCTTTCCAATGAGGGAGTCGTTGACATATTAGGAAGAGATGGGAAACCATCTCGTAGTGGAAGTGAACCAAGACTCGATCGCCATTTTGACAGTACAAGTGACGGAAGAATTTAAGCTTGTCCCAAATGTGAAGTTTCACCTTGGCTCGGATGACAAAGGCATGATTGACAGAAGCTTCTTGAACGTCCACATCAAGGACATCTCCTAAGGCGCTAGCAATCATGTGAACAGAGGTAATGGAGGTGTATTGCAGAGGCAAATCCCTGATTTGGATCCAAACCTGTAGAGGTGAGACAAAATTGGGAGGTGTATGCTCTTCCCATCTTTGAATGGCTACAGGCCAGCCATTAAACATGGTCCATTGTTGACGGAGGACTGAGATTAGATCAATCTCGGCAGTAAAGAAAAACTGAGCAAACTCGAAAATCGATGATTCTTCTGTGGACTGAGGATTGAAGACGCCATTGTCTAGGAAGTTCGTCCACGAGTTGTTGTAGGTTCTGCTCCATTAGGTTAAGCGGTCTTGTGATATACCTCTCTTTTTACCAGTTTTTCATGCATGTTTTGGTTCATTTTCATCACTTAGGACTCATGAATTCATAGTTTAGTGTAGCTTTTGATTCATTTTGCACTTTAGAGTCCTAGATAGATCGAGTCTCATATTTTCGATCTTTTAAGTCTTTTTCAGGTGATTTTAGAACCATATTGGATGCTTGGAAGTTTGGAAATGGATCACAGAATCAAGGATGGGGTTTGGTTCATGAAAGGGGAGAAAAAGGATGCCAAATGACGTGGAAGCCGTGGCCGTCGACCACAAGGTGAAGAGGTGATGCTAAGGTTGGCTTTAATTTGGTCTTTAACTTCATGGGGATTTTGGAACCAAAAGTTATCGAGGATTTTGTAAAGTTGATGCGTTGACCAAACACTGTTTCATAGGTGTTGAGACATTCTTTGATTGATGTTGCTTCTTCTAGAGAGGCTTTACACACAAAAGGGTTGTCGTCTGCATACAGCAGATGTTGGATTTTATGGCCAGAATTGTGCAGTTGTACACTTGTGATCTGTGCATTATCTTCTGCAGTGGTCATGAGGTGCACTAAGCCTTCTATAGCCATGATGAAGAGGAATTGCGAGAGTGGATCACCTTGGCGTAATCCCCTTTGAGGGAAAACTAAGTCATGTATGGAGCCATTCATAATGATTGAATAGGAGATAGTAGAGACACATGACATTATAAGAGAAGTCCATCTTGTATCGAAACCCAGGCTTAACATTGTTTTCTCAAGGTAAGCCCATTCGAATATAGCATAGGTTTTAGACATGTCAGTTTTGATTGCCATGAAACCAGATTGGCCTTTATTATCAGTTTGCAAGAAGTGGGAGACCTCATGTGCCAATAGGACATTGTCTGATATCAATCTCCCTGCAACAAAGGCACCTTGTGTCTTTAAAATGATCTCAGACAGAATAGGCTTCAGTCTGTGCACCATAATTTTTGCGACGATCTTGTAGAGAACTGAGCAGAGGCTAATTCCGCATGGTTAACTTCTTTTAGCAAATGAGCATTCATTTCAGGAATGACTTTGCAGGGCATCGAGTGAAGAAAATTGTCAATACATGTAGGCTCAGAGGTAGAGAATAGATGTTTGAAGAAATCTGCCACGATTCTGCCTTTAGAGCCTTCAGAGTAATGATAATTCCCATCTTGATCATTTAGAGTAACTATTCGGTTTCTTAGCATGCGTTATTTGACACTGTTATGGAAGAAATGAGTATTCCTGTTGATATACCTCTGTTTTTACCAGTTTTTCATGCATGTTTTGGTTCATTTTCATCACTTAGAACTCATGCATTCACACTTTAGAGTAGTTTTTCATTCATTTTACATTTTAGAGTCCTAGATAGATCGAGTCCCATATTTTTGGTCTTTTGAGTCTTTTCAGGTGATTTTGGAGCTCACTTTGGACTTTGGAAGTTTGGGAATGAAATACACAATCAAGAAGGGGAATTAGATCAAAGAAGGGAAGAAAAATATGAGAAAGTAGATTTGAAGCCATGGCCGTCGACCTCAAGGCCGACGCCAGATGCTCGACCGCGCCCGCCCACGGCACCAGATCGCGGAAGATCCTGGGACGTCGACCTACAGCCTGATGTGACGAGCCCGACGATCGATTCCCTCACCCGCGGACATACATTTCTCGAACCGCGGCAACAATTTCATCGCCCACGGACATGTTTACATTCATCCGGGGCATTTCTCTCGGTAACACTCATGGTTGACCCAATGCTCGACCGACCATACCCGACGACACACACAATCATTGTCGGTGACACATATCTTCTTGACCACGGGCATGCAATTTGTCTTGGGTCAACCCAGATTTATCTTGGGTCAACCCGGATCTATTTTTATTCATTTAAAACCCTAATGTTTAAGGGATTGAACATATCTTATTATATCATATCAGACATTAACCTATTCTATCTTGAGCAGCCACTTGAGAGAGTTTTGAGAGGGAGAATAGTTAGAGACCCTTTGGGGATGATGATCTTAGGATCATCATCTCCCATTAATTGAATATTGTTTATCCTTTCTTTCTTCTCTCTTTCATTATGTTTATTTTTATTTCCATGTTTTGTCTTGTGTCTTTGATGTTTGAGTAGTGAATCAATGGATTGATGGTTTGGTAGATCTTAGGGTTTGGTAATGAAATCATGATGCTTACGTTGTTAGATCCTTAGATTCCTTCACTTAGGGTGTTCTTAATGCTAGGTTTGAGTTGGTCATTCAAAACTAGATGCTAGGAAAATTATCGCCCGAGAGGTGTTCGATGAAATTCCCGAATGACTCTTTTGTGAGATTTTCTTCCTTAGCCATTGAGAGATGAAGTTAGGGTGATTAGTGGTCTTAGTGAAATCATTTGGTAATGTTTATTGATTGTTTGATTGGCAAATGAGAGTTTAGCTTGATTGAGTAGTCATTAAAGGGTTCAATGCCATGATAGTGGGTTAAGCTAGCTTGTGTGTTTCATGCCCTATGATGGTTGTTATTGTGTTCTTAAGCTTCTCGGTTTGATTTTCTTTCCTTATGATCAATTACCTTGCCAAAAATCCATTGTTTCTATTTCATTCTGTTTTTGTTTGCCATTGTTTCTACTTGCTCTGTTTTGTGTTTGTTTGCTATGTTTTTAGTTTGTTGCTCTGTTTTGTTCTTGTTCTTGATTTATTTATTTTCAGTTCTTGTGTTTAGTTTAGGTTGTTAGTTTTTTTGATTCAATAAACCCATTATTCTAGCTTAAGTTAGAATCAAATATAGCTAATGCGTTAGATCTAAGTTCCTTGTGGATTCGATACCTCAAATGCTACATCGACACGATATGCATTAGAGGTTTATTTGATAGTTTGAAAGTGAAAAACCTCTTGTATCACCAGTCACCCTCAGCCAGCCACTTTTCTCCATTCTTTTGTTTCCAGAAGAGCTCCTCTTCTCTACTATGTTGTTCCAGCTGTGTTTTAAGGTTGAGAATGTAGGAGGGGTTAGAGTGTGGATTACTTATCTCTTCTTCTAATAGTTTCCCTAATGAATTGATTCGGTTTGCAGAGTTTGGGTTAGCATGTTGTTTCCACTTAGAAACCTCCTTGCGGCAGAAGGCAATTTTGTCCATTAGAGAGGTGTTTTCAGGTAGGTATCTATTCAGTCAGGCATTGCTTATTGTAGTTTCGAAGTTCCTGCGTTTACACCATCGTTTGTCGAAACAAAACCTTTTAAAGTATCGTTGATTATCCATGGTTTGTAGTCAGAACCGAGCCACCCCATGTACCTAGTGTTTGTTCTAGGCCAACGAGAAACCCATTCAGGATTCCCAAGCTTCGGTCAATATGGCTTTGCATCCATACACCACTTCTGTTTCCCATCCAAGAGAACTCAGGGCCAAAGCTGGGGATTTCCCGTAGTCTGCAGTCATCCATTAACGCTCTAAAGTTGGTGAAGGAGGATTCCAGCCTAGGAGGCCCACCAATCTTCTCGTCGTTGGATAGAATTTCATTGAAGTCACCGATGAGAAACCAAGGTTGTTCTCTAAAGAAGCCAATCTCAATGAGTTGATGCCAGACTTGTCGTCTTAGAGATCTTTCTGGATGTCCATACACAAAAGTTAAGTAAAATGAGTGGTTGCCAATTTTGATTTCCATATCGATGATGTTATGAGAGGAAAAGAATGTTTGAAGATGCAGGCTGTTTTCCCAAAATAAGGCGAGACCACCACTACATCCTTCAAGCTCAACCGTATAACACTTATCATAACCGAGCCATTTTTGTATTGATTCTACATATTCTTTATTGTTCTTAGTTTCCATGAGAAACATTATGTCTGGAAACATGTGTAACCTAATTTTCTTTAGACGTCGAATTGTCAAGGGGCTCCTCAAACCCTGACAATTCCAACTGAGAATGCTAATGGAGACTTGGGCAGCTTCAGGGGAGCCACCAGACCTGATGAATGAGTAGGGGTTGTTGGAGAACATTGTGTAGGCAATGGGAGTGAAATCTTCTGTTTCTTAGCAGAAGAAGCTGACGTATCATAATCATCATGTAAAGACTTGGTTGTGGTGTTATCTTGTTGAGGTAGCCGAGTATCTCAATCATTTGTACCCCTTTTAAGACCATACACATGCTTGAGGTTAGGTGTGGTTTGTTGTTTGTGTACCCGAGATGTCGCAGATGGTGTGCTCATTCGTGCCTCAACCTTTAAAGGTTGTTTTTCCTCGTGGCGTCCAAGATCTTGTATGATGTTAAACAGGGATTGGTTGTGAGAGAGTGAGGTGTTGGGGACCTAATACCTCTCTGTTATCTTCACAAGGTCGGAATGGATCTTTGTCAATATTAAGTGTTCTATTGACCATTAGAGTACTCAAAGGAGTTGCTTTATCCATGTAAAAGCGTTTTAAAATCCTTTTTGTATAATTTGATTGATGTACGAAAATTTAATTCCGAAGATGCTCGATCTGGAGCCCAAGACAAAATTTTGTTTGTCCAACATCTTTCATTTCAAACTCTTCTATCATATGAGTTCTAGCATCATTTATCTCCTTTTGAGTTCTAATTATGTTCAGGTCATCAACATATACAGCAATGATCACAAATCCAGACAAATATTTCTTAATAAACACACAAGGGCATATTGCATTGTTGGTATATCCTTTACTCAACAAATATTCACTTAAGCGATTATACCACATGCGTCCGGATTGTTTAAATCTGTAAAATGATCGCTGTAATTTGACCGAACATATTTCTTTAGACATTGAGTTTAATGCTCTTGGCATTTTTAATCCTTCTGGGATTTTCATGTATATATCATTATCAAGTGATCCATATAAATATGCTGTCACAAGATCCATTAGATGCATGTCTAGATTTTTAGATGCTGCTAGGCTCATCAAAAATCTGAATGTAATTGCATCCATTACCGGGGAATATGTTTTTTCATAATCAATTCCCGGTCTTTGAGAAAATCCTTGGGCAACAAGTCGGACTTTATATCTTGTTACCTCATTTTTTTCATTTCTTTTCCGAACAAAAATCCATTTATATCCTACGGGTTTTACATGTTCGGGTGTTGTGACAATAGGTCCAAAAACCTTTTTTTTTATTTTAGGGAGTTTAATTCAATTTCAATGGCCATTTTTCATTTCTTCCAATCAGGTATTTTCTGGCATTTCAAAATGGACCTTGGATCTGGATTATCACTTTCATGATCAATTTCTTTTGATACAGAGAATGAGAAAATTCCATCATCATCTTCTATCTCATTTCTAACCTATAACCTTCCGTTTTAGATATAATTGATGGAAATCTCATGATGTTCTACATCATTTTCGTCTTCAAGACTTTTCTCTGTATATGGTTTTTCTAAACCATTTTCATTTATTTCTTCTCTCAGTTTCTTTTTCTTTCGGGGATTTTTATCTTTTAATCTTATTAGTCTTCCCCTTTTCAACTGAACTCTAGGTTTATTTGCTATTTTTCCATCAGTTTGTTCTTCTGAAACAATAACTCTTGATGGAACATTCGCAGCGGGTATATATGATCTTGTCACCCTTTTTGTATCGGTGAATGCATCTGGTATCTGGCTTGCCATATTTTGTAAATGTACAATTTTTTGAACTTCCAATTCGCGTTGTTCTGTAGGGGGATCAAAGTGCAATAACGACGATGTGCACTATGTAATATCTTTTGGAACTTCCTTAGTTCCTCCCCCTAACGCTGGAAATTCATCTTCATTAAAATGGCAATCGGCAAAATATGCCGTAAACATATCACCAATTTGTGGTTCTAGATACCAAATTATACTTGGTGATGTATACCCAATATATATTCTCAATCTCCTTTGTCATCCTATTTTTGTTCTTTATGGTGGCGTTATAGGGACATAAACCGCACACCCAAAAATACAGAGATGAGAAATATCAGGCTTCTAGCCAGATGTTAATTCGAATGGGGAATATTTATTATATGCACTTGGCTTTATTTGAATTAGTGCCACAACATGCAAAATTGCATGAACCCATATTAAAACTAGGAGTTTTGTTCTCGTTATCAACGGCCTAGCAATAATTTGGAGTCGTTTAATCAAAGACTCAGCCATGTTATTTTGTGTGTGAACATGTGGGACCGGATGTTCAACATCAATTCCTAATGATATACAATAGTCATTGAAGGCTTGTGAAGTGAATTCACCAGCGTTATCAAGCCTTACTTTCTTAATTATATAATCAGAAAATTGTGCTCTCAACCTGATTATTTAGGTAATGAATTTTGCAAAAGCTGACCATCTACTAGATGCATCAATCAATACCATAAAGTATCGAAACAGTCCACATTGTGGGTGGATAGGCCCACATATATCACCATGTATTCTCTCTAAGAATACTGGAGATTCATTCCCAACTTTAGCTGGTGATGGCCGAGTTATTAGTTTTCCAAGAGAACAAGCATTACACGGAAATTCTCCATTGAATAATCTTTTGATCTTTCAATTGATGGCCATTTGAATTTTCCACAATTCTCCGCATCATGACTGAACCAGGATGCCCTAAACGTTCATGTCAAACTTTGAACGTACATGTAAACTTATGGTTTATAGTAATATATGATTCAGTCATATTTATTTTTGTGGAATATATTCCGGAGGATAAAGCTGGGGGCACTTCCAATATGATTTTCCTCTCTGAAATGACTGATGTAATACAAAGATATTCAATGTCATTCTTACTCATTGTTTCTATATGATATCCATTTCTCCGGATATCTCTGAAACTTAACAAGTTTCTGTAAGATTTAGGGGAATATAATGCATCACTTATATCAAACTTTGTTCCCCCTAGCATTAAAAAACTGGCTCTTTCAGAGCCCATAATAATTTTTGCATTACGAGATATAGTATTCACGCTTCCAGTGGAATCCTTTATTTTAATGGAGGAGAAATACTTGTTATCCTTAAGTATTGTGTGTGTTGTAGCGCTGTCTACCAGACATATATCTCCATCCTCCTTCTCAAATTTCATCATTTTCTGATGATAAAAGATGCATTAATGTAACAAAATAAACTTTATATTACAACAAAAACTAATTTACAAAGCATAATTAAACATTAAGTTTTAGAGAAATATTAACAGATAACTATCATGTCATATCTTCTTTATGAAGATCTTAGTCGTTTTACTTTTCATTGATTTTTTCTGAATCAATGGCAAAATCTGATATATCGAGATTTGTATCATAATTTATGCCATCGAAAGAAGGTCCAGGTTCACCACTGATGAAGTTGGTTTCATCTTCCTTTTCTTTCATCTTTTATGATTTTTGATACAGATCAATCAAATGTTTTGGCGTACGACAAGTATGGGCCCAATGCCCTTTCATGTCGCATCTATAGCAAGCATTCTCATGCTGCTTATTACCAACTTCATTTCTTTTAGACCTTTTATTATTTCCTTCGGAATTATAATCATTTGGACGAGACTTTCCTTTTTGTCCATATCCACGTCCACGTCCACGATTTCCTCATCCCCGACCACGGTCATTACCTCGACCGCGTCCACGTCCAGACTAGTCATTATAACTGGATGATGCAACATTCGCTTCTGGGAATGATGCTGATCCAATATGACGAGATTGATGGTTTAATATCACAAGTTCATTATTTTGTTCTGCCACCAAAAGAACTTGCATTAACTGTGAATACTTCGTGTATCCGTTTGCTTGGTATTGTTGCTGCAGGATTATATTTCCAGGATGAAATGTTTGGAGAGTTGCTTCGATCATATCATAATCGCTTATCCACACAGAACTATCCTGGAAGTAATTTCGAACAAAGCGAAATTATATTCACTAACACTTTTGTAATCCTAGAACCAGAGGTTCAACCACTCATGTTTGGCTTTTGGTAAGATCACATATTTCTGGTGATCAAACCTATCTTTGAGTGATTGCCAAAGATCCGCTGGATCTTCTTTGATGATATATTCATCTTTTAAACCATCATGGATGTGGTGGAATAAAAATATCATGGCTTTCGCATTTTTCTCATCCGAAGTCGTTTTAGACTTATCGATGATATCAATGAGCTCTAATCCTTTTAAATGCATTCTTGCTGCAACTGCCCATCGCATATAATTATTTCCAGATATATCAAGGGTAGTAATCTCAAGTTTCATCAAATTTGACATGATAACTGCATAATATATGATAAATTTAATCTAAAAAAGCATGATATAAAAATATAAATATAAATACCATAAAATAAAATATTTTGTTATCTGGACAAAATTTATTTCATCTTTCTTTTAGAACGTTGTCATAAATGTCTTCTGGACATAACCTACCATATGATCGGAGGAGACATAGTCTACCATTTGATCATGACCGTGGAGGCAAAGCCTACCATAACGATCGGTTTGGAGAAGGCAGCGCCTATCATTCCGAACATATATGGGGAGCGAATCACCCATATTAAGGCGGCAAGCCGACCATTATAACAGTATATAAATTAAATCTAAACGGGCATTATAACGGCATATAAATTAAATTTAAATATTTAGCATATATATATGGGGACTTAGTCACTCATTATATCGAAATAAAAATAGACATAAATTTAAATATCACTTTTTCACTTTTTTGGTATAAGAACACCTCGTGCTGATAATGTGTTATAAATTAAACTAAAATATATAATATAATATAATATAATATAATATTTGTGTTTTTGAGTGAAGAGAGAAACGTAGGTAGCTTTTAGAGAGAGATTCTTTTATTAACGTTTACTCATCTGTTGTATCTTATTACACAAACACAACTTCTCTATTTATACTACATATGAGGTGGTAACATATATCTATAAAAATAACAGATAATATAAAATAATACTTAATGAATAATTATCCTATTTATAACAATTTACATTTATTGAAAAAAAAAAGTTAGTAGGATGATTTTGTGACAAATAGATTTTTAAAACTAAATATAAACACGTGTAATCATTTGGTTGATTTTGTGACAACCAATCAAACGTTTAAGTGAGATTACGATAGTTTTCGGTGAAATCATGATCTGCCAATAAAAAGTTAAGCAGATGCGAATAAAACTAATAATCCAAATGACACGTGGCACAAAATAATAATTCCTTAGGGATATTTTCGGATATACGGACAAGCCACGTCGTGGCCTAAAGCCTTAGCCTTTGTCCTTTATCAGTCAATCCAGTGTCGGCTTCGACTCTCAACATATACACTGAGTAGAAAAACAAAAGAACTTGCAAAGAAAATAATGGCGACTCTTAAGGTTCCTTCTTCTGTTCCTTCTCCATCTGATGATGCTGAGCAATTGAAAACCGCTTTTGATGGTAGTATTATGCTTCTTCTTCTTTCTCTCTGTTTTGTTTGATCTGTTTTATCTTCTTTATGTACTTTACCATTGTTCTTCACCTTTTGACCAAAAAATGATG
>WJSH01018851.1:20591-30663 GCA_009757365.2 Lepidium campestre | reverse complement strand
AATATTTGATAATATTTATCTCAGTTTTGTTTGTATGATTAAAATTCTTTTTTCAGTCTTCAATTTTATCTGATTTTGTTTATCGCTTAAATGTGTTATTCTTACTTATTTTTATTATTATTATTGTTATAGATTAATGTATACTTAATTAGCAAATATAGATTTCTTATATGAGATTGTTATATTAAATTATCAAGATTTTTTAGTTACTGAAAACGTAATTATTTTCACAACAATTCCGAATATAATGTAAACTTTAACTTTACAATGAAAATAAACACTGATGAAAATTCATATATATAAAATCTTACAAAATACTTAATAGAAAAATATTACAAAGTCCATTATTAATCCAAACTTAAATAAACATAATAATAAATGTGAATATATCACATGACAAGAAATTTATCAAAAACATCAAATACTTTTATGGCTTAATCTAAGAATTTGGAAGTATGAATCGAAGCTGGAAATTCCAAAAGTAGATTTGGCATGATTTCTCCATAGGTATGTCAATCTCCTCAAAAGACATGTGATAAGCAATAATCATGTCAAATGATCCATTGCCCTTGCAAGGTCATTTAACATATGTCTCTTTGAGAACTTTCAATACCTTATCTCCACGCCGACGAAGAGTATTGTAGTCATGGAAGACACATTCTCGGTTCTAACATATGTCAATGAAGTATTCAAAGTTGGCTTGAAGAGACTTGATAGAATGTCATAGCCTTCTTTTCTCGACTCATCTCCAAGACATATTAGAATAATTCCATAAACTAATCTAGCATTGACATTTCCTTCCCTATTAGCTTCATCTAACAATGTTAACCCCTCATCTTTGCGATCGTAGACTAGCTAATTGGTAACACCTAACCTATATAAAGCTTTAGGATTACATTCCTCTTGAAACTTTGCTAAGAAGTTGTTGAAAATGACGTTGTTGCCTTCCCATAGAAGGATTACATTCCTCTTGAAACTTTGCTAAGAAGTTGTTGAAAATGACGTTGTTGCCTTCCCATAGAAACATATGTAAATCTTGAATTGATAGACGTTTTAGGACTTCTTTCCTCTCACATATTAGATGGAATCTTTTATCAACTAATTTAACATTTTCAAACCTAATACGAGCAAATATGTTGGCCAGAAGATCGTTTGGAATCTTCGAAATATCCATAATATCGACCTTATTACTCTACATAATAAAATTGATTGTTAGAATTTAAACTAAGCAACATTTATATTTTTCAAAAATATCACAGAGTAATTACATCAAATATTTACTATACTTAAACAGTATAATCTAAGAAAGCAGTGTGTTTTGTTGTATTGACTATAAAAGTTTTACATTAAATCATTATCAAAATATGATAACTTATCCATAACGAACAATATATCAAATAAAAACGTCTAAAAGTGAAATCATGTATATATGAACAATATAAGAAGTTGCTTATTTGAAATCGATTCCAATTTCGACATTAACAATGACTATAGAGTACCAATAATGACTACTCATATGATGAGTAAGAATGACCCAAAACTTAAGGTTCAAACTCTACTACATTAGAACATTACAACAAAATATATAAGTCAGATTATAATTGATCCAACGATATGAACAACTATAACAAAAGTTTGATTTATTTTTCTTTTATTTCATAGTTTTGTGTTTATAAACAAGTTATATGCTTTCAATTTGGAATTGACACAGTTCGAATGACTATAGCTTACTAACAATGAATACACAAATGATAACTAACAATGATCCAAAATCTAAGGTTCAAAATCTACTACATTGGACCATTACAACAAATATATAAGTCATATCATAATTTACCCAACTATATGAACAACTAAAACAAAAATTCGATCTTTTTAAATTTCATAGTTTTGTGTTTAGAAAACCTTATACGCCTTCATTTTGGAATTGAAACAGTTCGAATTTCTTATCTTCTTTAATTACATTATAAGGACTAAGCATTTGAGAAACACATACCTTCTTTTGAATTGGATTCGATTCTCTGTCTCTTTTCATCTTTGAATACAAAATAGATGAAACAATAAAATTATTAAGAAAGAGAAGATAAAATAACCATATTTGAACTCTAATAATCGGAAAGCATTAAGATTTTTCATTACCTGAAATTAACAAGATGAATTTCTATTCCCTTTTTCTGCGAGCAACGAACAATTTTAGGGATTTGAAGTGGAGGAAAGTAGACAGTTTTTGGTGTAGGAAGATGTTTGGAAGACGTGAGAGAAAGAGAATAAAATCTATTAAGGATATGTTGAATAAGTTGTATCGATTTGCCTTTTTTTTCTCTTAGATACAATTTTCTACTGAACAATAATTTCAAAAATTATAATAATTATATAATTTGTTATTTTATATTTTCAGTTTTTATGCATTGTTATTATTTGTTTTTATTAGTAGTGTTTATACTATCTTAAGAATTTAAAAAAATTTGTAGATGATGAATGTTATTTTTGATATAGTTAAATTTGATATTTTCTATATAGTTTTCTATTGAGTCTTTATTATCAAAAAAATATAATAATTTTATATGAATTGGGTAAACCAAATATTTCTTTGTTTTTTTTTACTCTAATTGTTTACTAATATATATATATGTTCTTCCTGTTTTGTATCTAATCGACTATATTATTATGTACAATTCTTTAGGATCTTTTATTCAGGCAACTATAAAAGAAGATCATGTCACTAAGTTCTCTAAATATGTTACCATAGGTCATTGATTTATCATAGAGAATTTTAACCTAGCGAGATCGGTAGGGACAACAAAACTACTAATCATTCATTCAAGATCTTAATTAAAAACGAAACTACGTTTGTCAAACTTCAAAATCGGATAATATATATTTGCGACTTGCTGATTTCGTCGTTGTGTTGCTCGGGCATCTGAATTGAAACTATGTTATTGGTACTCTATGTTTTTCCCATAATAGTTACATTTAAATGTTTAGCTTTTTTACTACTCATCATATGGTTTGGTTATTTTAAAATATTATATTATTAATTACTATTATTATTATTGTTTGTTTTTTTTAAATGTACTTGGTCAAGTTGTTAATGTTGTGGAAGTAGCAACCCTCATTATGACAACCCCACAAAGAAACTTCAATTCGATCTCATGGATTCTAGGTATCCATTATTGAAATATTTTAACAGAAATTGATATATTAATTATTTATTTATTTATTTATGTATTTTTTTAAATATATTTAATGTCTGATGTTTTGTTGAATATTTTAATTTTAGTAATGTTCTAATTTCGTATACATTATGGGGAAAGTATACTGATTTTTTGATTGATGCTATTAAAAATTCTGGTGGCAATATAGTTATATGCTTCATTTGATTTGTGAAAATCAAAATGTTTCAAGGTATTAATTTTATTTAAATTTATTATTATTTATTATTCTTAAAATGTATTCGGAATAACAAATGATAATGATTAGCTTTCAGGAGATATCGAGATTACGAATTGTTTTATACAACTCAGCTATTTATAATTCCTCATTTTTAGGATGTTAAAGATTTTATAAAAAGGTACATAAAGTTTTTATTATTAGTAGATTTATTTTGTTTAATAGGGTCTAATGATAAATAGTAGATAAAATAAAATATTTTTTAATGCAATTTACTAGATGATGCTGATATTATACCTTTTGAATTATCCAATTGATTGCATGTATTAAAACGTCAAAGTACGAGACTACTATCGATGAAACTCCTTAAAAGTTATTGGAGATCTTATAATGAATATTCTATAATTTAACAATGGTATTATTGTTGGTTATTTTTATCTACTGGATTTTTTTCTATCTTTTTTTTGTTTTTTTTAATCAAATTGTTTAATGATGGTACCATTGTTTCTTGGATATTTGTTCTTATTTTAAACTAACCTGATTTCTAGATTTAGTTGTTGTTTTTCATATCTTAGCTTTAAAATATGTTAATTTTCTAACTTAGTTGAATATGTACAACTATTATCTCGTCACAATCAACATTGATTATGAATAATATGAAATTATGTTGAAGGGATAACTCATTGTGTTCTTCCTTATTAAGAAACTATTCTTACTCTTAAATTAGTGTCGAATAAGTTGAATGCTATATGTAAACTTGCTTTTTTTGTCACTTTAAAAAAATATAATATATACTTTTATATTAATAGATATATCCAATTTTAGTTCATATCGTACGTACAATTAAGTAAAATTGCTAATTTTGTTCAAAAATTATTTTCTCTACTAAAAAAGTAACTATTTCGAGCCGGAATCCACGTTTAATGTGATAAATATTACACAATCTCTTTGCTAAGTTTAACACATTATGATTATTATAATTATTAAAAAAAACAAATCTACATGTTTTTTTATTAATTTTTTTTATTTAGTTGTATGTTTATCTCTTATTTTAAATTGAATATATATTATTTGGTTTTATCAAAATTAGATATTCAATTTTTGATTTGGTATATGAGATTTTTGTTTTTATCATGATTCAAAAATAAGTAAAATTTTCAATTTAGTTGAATGTTTATAATTATTGTTCACGCCACCATCAATACTGTATACGTTATGTTCTAGGTTAAACCCTAATTGTTTGTTATAAATAGGCAACACTTTAACATCGTTCAATCTTATTATTTAGTTTTGATTTGATATTCGTAGGCAAAAACCAAAAAAAAATTTAAAAAAATTGATGACTTCGCTCATGCTTTTACCCAATGATATTCTTATCACAATAGCCTTCGTATGTGTTATTACTTCTTTAATAACTATTTTTAACCTTAGAATAGTGTGCAAGAAGTTTAAGGTCTTATGCGATAAACATCATATTTTGTACCGAGTATGTCTTGATGAAGAAGAGTTCTACCCATATTGGAGTAGGCCTCAACAATTCTACAGACGATACTACAAGTTAGTTGAAGCTGATAATCCTCAAGCTTTGTACCGATTAGGTATAATCTTCTATTTTTATGACCAACAAAAATATGAAGGACAAGTATTTTTTCGTCGAGCTTAACAAAGAAATTATCGTGGGGCAGTCTACCTTTATGGTGTGATTCTCTTATGTCGTGGAGAAAAAAGAAGAAAAAAAGAAGGTTTTGAAATTCTTTCTTCTTTAATGTTGCCCAAAATGTCAAAAACACTACAAAACCTTAAAAGACTTCGTGAAAAGAGTTGACAGAGATATAAGAAGTCATCCGTATGGTGTATGTTCAGAGTTGAGAAGATCTTATATCAAAAATAAGTGTAATTGTAACGGTCAAACCATAAAGTTTGTAAAGCACCACAATATTTGGCATCGATACGGTATTGATAATGACATTAATACATCTTCTCTTTGTAAGATTTTTTATAGGATCACGAAGTGAAACTTTTGCTACGTGGGTACAAGTAGTAGAACATCGTTTTTTCATACGTTATGTTTTTATTTTGTTTTTTCTTTTGGAATTGTTCTACTAATTTTAAAGTTCGTATTTAATTTATTTAACCTAATATATTGACCTTCATCCATATTAATATTATAAATTTATTTGCTTTATAATTTAATTTAAGTTTGTTGTATAAATACAATTTAAGACATATACCACATTTTAAGTTTTGATGGGCTTGATGGCTTATACCCCAATCGAACAGAAATTTTAAAATGGAATACGAAAATAATTAAATTACTTTATAGAATTGTTGTTTTTCTGCAATTGAAATAAAATACGTGTTTTAATATTCGAGTACATAGGAGATTCGCGTTTTAATGTTGTATTTGGTCATGATGCCTGCGAGATCAGCTATCTCATTGAATCTGATGAAGCGAGTTTCATCACCATTGAAGGTACTTTATTGTATAAAGAGTTTGTAATTTATTTATTTCTTGATACAGCTTGAATTAAAATTATTTATTATTTTTATCTCATAAAAAGTAACTGAATTGGAGAATGGAATATAGTTAAGTATTTTGGGAAGACTATAGAAATATCATGTTTTCCAATCACAGTATGTTATATGGCTTTCTTTGTTTCTATCTTAATCAATAACTACAACTTTATCGTTGTAATAAGTCGGTTGTTTTAAATACTTTACGAAATCGTTTAAAGTATTATTCAGTCGTTTACATTTCTAATATGTATTACTGTTTGTTTGACTTAGCATAGTTAACAATAAGCTTAGTAATTATCTATATTGATACTAATAATGGTATATTCTAATTCCGATTTTATTGTGAAACAAAACAAAGTTTAATGTAGACTTTAAGTTTACAATTATGGTATATTGATATAACATTGATCATAGATTAAAGAAGTGGTATTCTTACCTTCAATTAGTAGCATAAACAAAAATATTTTTAAAAACAAACAAAACAAATAGTTGAACAAATAAATTTGTTGTTATACTTATCGAAGTGGTTTATGAACATATATAAATTACACATTCCGATTTCCAATTCTTATAGATAAGATTTTTGTTTAACTTAATATTTATGCTTCTTAATAATTTATAATTATTTTATAACTCTTAGAGTTTGATGAATATATCTTACAAAATAGAACATGCTCTCTCTATAGAGAACATAAATTCATATAGAGATTGAACTTAACCTGCATGATAAATTTATTTTTTCTATTGTTTAAATTATGTATTTATATATTAAATATATATATATATATATATATTTGTTTTATAAGATTTAACCAACACGTGTGTGCGCGTGGGTCAACCACTAGTTTTAAATTAAAAAAAAACAAAATTAGAATATCAATTAATAATGAGTATTACCACTCAATAACCATAAGTTTTCTAATGCCTATTAAAATTGTAGGTAACTGTTACAATTTTTAGACATATATGCTCTTACTTCTATCTTACTTTTTCTCTCTCGCTTTCTTCATCTTCTCTTCTCTATCACGATCTTTCACTCACAATCTTTCTCTTTTCTCTTTCTATTTTCTTTCATGTTCTCTCTCTTCTCTTTCTATTCTCTCTCATGCTCTCTCTTTGTCTTCCTCTTCTCTCAGGCACTCTTTTTTCCAACTCTTTTCTCTCACAGTTTTTCTTATCACCACCATTACTTTCTCACAATTTTACTCATTTCCTCTACTCTCAAGTTCTTTCATTTTCTGAAATTTTCTTTTAATGCTCTAAAATTGAGAGAAGAAGAAGATAAAAGATAGTGTGAGAGAGAAAAAGAAGAGAAGAGAGATTGTGAAATTGAATATCCCTTTATTTTTCGATTTAGCATCTCAAATTAAAGATTTCAATTCCTAATTTAAAATCCTTATCGAACCAAAATCCCAAATTAACCTAAAATCTTATGAAGAAGATGAAAATGAATTTTGATAATTTTACTAGGAATAATAAATTCGTTATCAGATACAAATGTATTAACGGATAATTATGTATTAATCAAATAATGTATATGTTAACACACACATATAAATATATTTTTATCAAACAATATATGTGTTAGCTGTATAGTAAGGTAATATATACGTTAACACACCGATATAAATACGTATTTATCAGATAGTAAATATGTTAACAGATAACATATATGTTATTCGTATAGTCTGGTAATATATATGTTGACGCACACATATAAATATGTGTTTATCAGATAATAAATATATCAAAAGATAACATATATGGTAACCGTATAGTGAGATAATACATATGTTAACGCACAATATATATAACAATTAAATAAGTTTTATCAAATAATTAATATATTAACAATTACGATATGCGTTAACGAGGTAACACATGTGTTAACAAATAACAAATGTGGTGACAGCGCATTTAATGCAATGTCCCGTATTTAATGCACTATCACCTCTTGTCACCTCTCTCTCTTTGAGCACACACTTTGGCGAGGTTAATGTTGTAATTCAACAAGTGGGCCCATGTTATTCACCTAATTAAATAAAATGGGATGATAGATTGTTAATTTATTATCATTCTATGTATATTCAATTAAAGAGCTCTATATTTTTTTCATAAAAACTTGAACTACAATTAATAAGCAGTATACTGTCTGAAACTGAACAACTTTATATTACATGAAGGATATATATTCATCTTTACATAAACAAATTATATCAACTCTAATAAAAATAAAACATTAACTTGGGAATTATGTCAAATGCAAAAATAAAATTAAAAATAATTATTTCCCAAAAACTAAGTTTGTTCATACTCTTCTTCAAGTTAATCTCACTCCGTCACTCCTCTCATTTCTCTTAGCGCTTTCATTCCCAAAAATTTTTTCCTCTTCGTCTCCTTAAACTAGGTTTAAGTTTTAAGATATAATGGTGGTGAAGCTCTTAAGGTTTAATGATCAATCATTCGTTCGTATTTCCCATCGCTTTCTTCCCAACTTTACAATATCGTTTCTTTATCATTGTAGGTCACCACTAAAGAAGATCTGGTAATTTTGAAGGATTGAAGCTCTTCAAAGTTATATTTTCTAGTTATCTTTCTTCAAGGTTAGTGATCTTCATCTCGTTTCTCATCTTTTATTAATGGTTGCTCCAAAAAATAACTCTTTTTTTGTCAAGTACTCCAAAATTTGATTAAAAATGTATAATCCAATTAAGAAGACTTCTGAATTTAATCGATCGCATCTCCGAGTGGATAATCTTTTATTAAATTTGTCTTGTATTAGGTTTTGACCATGCAATGAACTCTTTGTTTTTAAGCTCTTTCATCTACGGGTGGGCAAAATTCTCGAACCGAGCAAACATTTCTTAACTCGAACCAATATTTCGAAAACAAATCCAAATGAAAATATAATATTAACAGATCTCTAATCGAACCAAACTCGAATTATATGAACCCGAATAAAACTTACCAAAATTCTTGAAATGAATTAATATTTGACTAAACTTATAGAAATATAACTATATTTTAAAAGTTACAAAAACCATACTAAACTGAACCGACTTATAATTTAATCCCCAATAGACTATATTTTTAAACCTAAAAAATCCGAAACTCGAATAAATCAAATCGAACCAAACTGATTAACAGAATGTCCAACCATTTTAGATTGTAAGACTCTTTTTATCTAATAAAATATATCTGTTGAATAGAAAAAGCATTGGTTAATTTCCAAATCGAATCAAAATATTTTGGTTTAATTCAGAATTAAATTTTGCGAACCGAACCAATCTAACCTGATTAAACCTAATGCCCAATAAAAAGTCTAAACCCTTATCCTTCAATTTTAAATAGAATATTTGAATTTAAACCTCTTGCTTTTCTTTTCATTAAATGAGGAAAAGAAACCTACGTATGATCCTCTTTCCAATGTTTTCTGTCTACAGTAGAATACTACAAAATATGATAAGAGCTGTCATTGTTGCTTTTGTTTGCTCTATTTTTTTTTGTCAACCAAATTTTCATTAAGTAAAGCTAAAAGTTGGATCCGGGATTACAAATGAATAAGAACTAGCTGCTACTCTACAAGAGCGGGCCAGAGAATTAGCTCGGATTTAGAATTCTAGGAATCAAGAACAAACAATATGTTTCCAACTATTTTTTATGGTTCTATAACTTTCTACTTTTTCGGTCAAATTGATTACCAAATATTTTGAGATTTGCATTTTCATATTTGATGTTTTTGGTCCTAAGTTCTAAATGCTCTATATGTCAATTTTGATGAATGAAATATGAAAAAAAAATTTGTTAAAATTATGTTATTTCCATTCGGGTTATTTATTACCATTTAGGATTTAAAATACCCGAATTATTATTTTGGATTCAAAAATACCCGAATCAAACTTGAAAACCCGACATGGAACCGAACCCGATGGATATTCGGAGAAAGATTGGATCCTAAATATATTACTAATATCGAAATGAACCCGATTTATCCAGAACCGAACTTGATCCGATAAAAAAAACTCAAATGAAAACTATGTTTTTGGAACCGGAAATGCAAAAGATTCAAGAAAAACCCGATCGGGCCGAATTAATAAGCGATATACATTAATAGTCTATGACTATTTATGTATCGTTATGATATTTATTTGTATTGTTTCATTGC
>WJSH01018586.1:4554-14832 GCA_009757365.2 Lepidium campestre | reverse complement strand
TTGGTTTTTCAGAGAATTAAACTACTAACATGGAAACAAGAAACAAGTTGAAAACAAAAGCAAACAAGAAAACTAGGCAAGATGAAACAAACGGTAAAGCAATAGGTCTAGGCAAGGCAAAACGATTTAGGGGAAGATGATTAAATCAAAAAGCAAAGGGACATAATTGAAACTATCCTAGGGCATGAACAACAATGTATAGAACAACCCACTCTCATGGCATTGAACACTTTACTAAGCAATCAATCAAGCTAAACTCTCATTTGTCAATCAAATCTTAATAAGCATTAACAATCAAGTTCACAAAGACCACTTTCCACCCTAACATTACCTCTCATTTGCTAGGGAATGAAAACTCACAAAGAGGTCATTCAAGCATTTCATCGCACACCTCTCGGGCGACAAAAGTCATAGCATCTAGTCTTGATTAGCTACTTCAATCCTAGCATTAAGATCACCTTAAGTGAAGGAATCTAAAGATCTAACAACCTAGCTTGAAGATCTAACCATCAAAATCCCTAGAATCTACCTAACCATCAACCTATCATTTCATTACTCACACATGATGAAACAAAGACAAAACAAACAAAGAGAATAAAAGATAAACAAAGACATAATAAAGAGAAAAGAGATAGCGAAAATAGAAATCTTCAATAGATAGGAGATGATGATCCAAAGACCATCATCCAAGGTTGAGTCTTCAAATCCTCTTAAGGGTGTTCCCAAAAGGTAAAATAAAAGGACTTGTCACTAACAAACACATAAAAGGCCCTTAAATACTTAGGGTTCCAAAGAGAAAGAAAACAAGACAAGTCTAATGGGTTGACCCGGGAAATCTGGTCAAACCCAAGATAAAATTGTGTGGCCGCGCTTTCAAGGTATCGGGACCGGCTGGTCGCATCTCGTCTTTGGTCGGTCGCGGCTTGTCTTCGTCAAGGACCGCTCTGATGCCTTACCGGTCGTGGTTCCTAACCAGCCGATCTCGGGCTGAGCTGGGCTGGTCATGATTTGGGTTTCGGCGGCTTGAATGTGCCTGGCTATTTGGAGCTCTTCCTCGGTCGGTCGCTACGTGTACTCGGCCGGTCACAAGCCGTGTTTCGGAAATGAGGTCCGATGCCGGGTTGGTCATGCCGATCGCCGCGGCTTCGGCCGGTCTCTCCTTTGGTCTGGCTGGTCGTGGCTCTTCTTCATTCTTTCTCCTTCTTCTTTCACTCTATTATCCATCCTTACCTAGTGCCTCCTTCCCATTCTTGCACATATCTCCATGTCCATTAGTTTCTCCTCAGTCTCCACTCCATGTTTGTGTATTGCTCTCCAATCCACCTAAAAGACTCAAAAAGAAAACAATACAAGACTCAGGACTCTAAAATGTAAAATGGATGCAAAACTATACCAAAGTGAGTGAACTTATAATCTAAGTGATGTGAAAAGAACTAGAAAAATTCATGATAATGAAGCTAAATATAGTGTATATCAACTCCCCCGGATTTGCTCTTTGCTTGTCCTCAAGCACACAACCGACAACCCCGGAAAAGAGGTTTGAAAATGGGAACTCAACATGTTGAAACCTCAGCATATATTAGCCTATAATAACCAATGATACTGACCATGCTCCGCCCTTAGACATGATTTCTTAATGGTCTCTAGCTTCTCAAGACTTATCAAATCATTTCCAAACAACGAACGTTCACAAAAATCCACAAACTAGCCTATCAACCAATCTTCACATTCATTAATCTCAAACATGTGCAGTCTCACTAATGGATAGACAATCGATGCCACTTGGTGAAGTAAGAAAAGGCTACAGAGCACCAAAAATATAAGTGCACGAAGGTTACATGGCTTTTGTGGTGACTAGCTCTCAAAAATAAGGAATGCTTATCATTGCACAAAATCATACTAAGACAAAAACAATTGAGGCATACAAGAATTAGCTTCCATTCTACCTAAATCCAATATGTAATCAATCCCAAAACCATTCTCAAATCTAACCTATGTCCAATGATTAATTCCTAGCAAACTTTCTACCTTTTTTAGATTTTCTTTTCTTTTGCACTCAAGGAATCAATCAAGTAGATTTTCAAACACATTGCACACATTTTTGTAGAATAAATGGGAATCACTTTCAACACAAGCTCTTTACTTCATTTCTTTAGTTACCCCTCTAGTCTTTTCTTTCCTTTATTATTTTCTCTTTTTCTAGGCTTAATCTTTTCCTTTCTTAGCCCTTTTCTTTTTGCTTTCTAGAGGATCTTTTTTTTATCAATTGATACAACTTAGAGCTAGTCATTCTTCCATTTTCCCAAGTTCTAGTGCTATCCTTTCTTTTTCTCCTTTTTTTGATTTTTCTTCCTCTTCCAAATCCCTTTTTGTTCATCTTTCTATTCAACCCAAACCAAACAATCTTTTGTTCCCAACCAAGAATTCTACCCAATCTAACTTTCATTAGCAACTCTACTCTACCCGATCATAAACAACAATAGGAGGGATTGATTCGAGGGCAAGGTTCTCAAGTGGAGTATCGAAGTGGATGCTCTCGGTAGTTAGCTTGGTTTGTTCCAGGCATGGGAGAATGAGTTTTTGAGGGTGCTTTTCGGAAGTGAAGTAGAGGTATGTGTAAGGGTTGGGGTCTCTCTTTACTAGAAAGTCGCATGATGCCAAGTACTTCTTATCACTTAACTCAATTATGTTGTCCGTGTCCTCATCCTTTAGTTTAACTCCCACGGCTATAAGAATTGGTGTCACTAAGCCACCCATGAAACATGTAGAGTTTGGACTTCTTGTGTTCTTCTACATGCGAGTCCGCACATTGAGAAGTTCATTGGCAAACACACACCCTAAATTGACGTCGGATCTAATGGTGTAGCTAGGCCTTGTCCCATCACGATTACATACCTTACTTCTCATGCCTCTAAAAACCATAGCCAGCTAAACCTTTCTTGAAGCACTTGTATCTTTCCTTGCACAAAATGTGTTTGCTAAGAATTTCATCACATAACGAAGCACCAAATGTCGAATGTGGCTCATCTTTAAGCTCGTTGAACTTTGTCTTGGTTTGATTCTTGAATCCGAATATGATGCAAAACTCTTCCATGTTGAGTTGGTAGTGAAGGCCATCCACGTTGAAACTTATAGTACACTCGGCGGCAATAGGTTTCTTAGGCTTAGAATAAGTAACCTCAATTATGGCAAAGACTCCTTGGCTCGTCGAAGATAGACTGGTTGTCTCAAGCAAGCAAATTTGAGTAGTCCCAAGTTCTTTAGTATCTCTCCAACTTCAACATTCATACCCATTTCACTTAGGAGACGGTCCAAATACCGGGGGTTTTGAAACTAGATATTCTCAAGGGTTGTAAGATCCTCGGTCTCTTTTTGGTGAGAGTGGTATTCTTCCCCTTGCACTTGAGAACCACATCCAGATTATGGATCAAGGCATGAGTGGGCGCCGAATCTTCTTCATGGAGTGGGCGCTTGTCGGCTCTTTTCCTAAAGTATTGGAGGATGGCAACGCTTTTCTTGGTTTTCCTTGTATCGATTACATCCATTTGTACCTACACTTAAAGGGAAAGAATTCATGAGAGGATTAAGCATTAGGAGCAATAATTCTTTCACCAAGGAGCATAAAATCTTTCATTCATTCAACAAACCATAACTCATAATTCCATCAAGTTTCAAGATGTTGCTCATATTGAAAATTTCTGAATTCATTCCAAAATCTTGAGAAGATTTAATGGATCGAAATTTCTAAGTATGGAAGTGGTTTAAGCATAGCAAAATGAGTCTTAATCAAGCAACAAATTCAAATTTCCACAATTTTTTTTTTCAAATTCGTCATTATTCATCACCTTCAACCTAACTTCCAAAAATTTCCAAATTTCACCTTAAAGGTTGCAAATTTATAGCTCTAATCGAGTACCCAAGCATAATGTAGTCTAAGGCAAGCTATTTCAACAACAAAAATGCTCTAAAACAAGCTCTTAAAGAAATTCAAGAAAATGGAAGTTTGAAACTTCCATGGAAATGGAGCTTTGAAGAAATCATACCTTTGCTTTGTGAATGAAGGGAGATGAATCTAGAGAAAGTATAGCCTTGAAATCAACAAGATTAGTAAAAAAAAATGGCAAACTCTTTGGATTTTTGGTTTCTTGAAAAAGAGAGAGAGTTTGCAAAAGTTCTTGGGAAAATGAAATGTTGGTTTGGAGAAGACAAAAACTCGTTGGCTTAATGAGGACAAAATCGATGGCCTTGGTTTAGGACACCAATTTTTTGTTTTAAAATCTGATTTTGACCGATCAAAGGAGAGAGAAATTGAACCACTTACCTTGGCTTTACTTGGAATCGATCGGTCTTAAAAAGTGGATCGATCGGTCGCGGGTGCATGTTCAAAAATAAGCAACAATGACCGGTTGATCATGCGTGAAGACCGGTCGAGGTTCAAAATAGTTTGACCGGTCGCATTGAGGCTCTCGGAGGATCGGTGAGCTGAACCTTATCGATATTTCCCACTGATGTGTTAGCCAAATTGGTCTTGATCCGCTGTCCATTAACCGTGAACTCTTCTCTCGTGTAGTTAGTAAGAACCACCGCCCCATAGGGGCGGATTTTCTTAACCTCAAAAGGTCCCGACCATCATAAACGCAACTTCCCGGGGAAAAGTTTCAACCATAAGTTGAGTAGAAGCACTTTGTCCCCTTCCTTGAACTCTCTCTTTGCAATCTTAAGGTCGTAAAATGCCTTAGCCTTCTCCTTATAGATCTTAGAACTCTCATAGGCATCTTGGCGAATCTCATCTAGTTCTTCAAGTTGGATCAATCGCCTATCTAATGCTGGCTTCAGATCAAAGTTCAAAAGCTTAGTTGCCCGGATGACCTTATATTCCAACTCCACAAGGAGATGACAAGGTTTACCATACAACATCTTGAAAGGCGTAGTCCCAATGGGAGTATTGTAAGCTGTCCGGTAAGCCCACAATGCATCGTTAAGCTTCCTAGATCGATCCTTAGGTTCCTTTTGAGCTGTGTTCCGCAAGATTTCCTTGATTTGTCGGTTGGCTACTTCCACTTGTCCTGAAGTTTGAGGATGATATGGAGTAGCCACTTTGGGTTTCACACCATATTTCTTTAGGAGAGTCTCGAAAACCTTGTTGATGAAGTGGCTTCCACCATCACTAATAATCACTATCCTTGGAACCCCAAATCTCGGGAAAATGATTGTCTTGAAGAGTTTGATCACAACCTTAGCGTCATTCATCAGGCTAGCGATGGCCTCCACCCACTTTGAAACGTAATCCACAACAACAAGTATATAGGCATTTCCATGTGAATACGGAAAAGGCCCCATGAACTCAATTCCCCATACATCAAACACTTCCACCTCCAGGATGAAGTTTTGGGGCATCTCTTGTTGCCTTCCAATGTTTCCCTGGCGTTGACATTCATCACACTTCCAGATTAACTCATTGGCGTCCTTAAACATGTGTGGCCACCAAAACCCGGCTTGAAGAACTCGAGTTACTGTCTTGTAAGTGGCGAGATGTCCTCCATAATTGTGATAATGGAGTAGAATACCTTGTACTTCATTATCAGCCACACACCAACGAAAAAGCTTGTCCTTACCTTGTTTGAATAGGTATGGCTCGTCCCAATAGTATTTCAGCACTTCTCTATGAAACTTCTTCCGGTCGTAACCCTTTAGATCATATGGCTCTCTTCCACAAACTAAGTGATTGACAAAATCCGTATACCAAGGCCTTTTCTCATCCGCCTTCTCTATGGCACAATTCTCTTCGACTATCTCATTTCCCTCTAAGGCTGCTGTCAAGAACATCACATGCTCTTCTGGAAGCGACACATTGATCGGTAGGTCGCATTCAACCCAAAGTCTTGACAAGTGATCGGCGATTCCATTCTTAATCCCTTTCTTGTTGACTATCTCCACATCAAACTCTTAGAGAAGCAGAATCCATCTCAACAATCTTGGCTTTGCATCCTTCTTCTTTACGAAATACCGAAGAGTGGCATGATCGGTGTGTACTATCACCTTAGACCGAACAAGATAACATCTAAACTTCTCGAATTCAAAGACTACGGCGAGAAACTCTTTCTCAGTTCTGGCATACTTCACTTGAGCTTCATCCAATGTATGGCTTGAATAGTAGATCACATGAAGCTTCTTATCCTTCATTTGACCCAAAACTGCTCCAACGGCGTAATCACCAGCATCACACATAATCTCGAAAGTAATTTCCCAATCCGGAGGTTGAACAATAGGTGCCCTAACCAAAGCTTCCTTGATTCGGAGAAATGATTCAAGGCATTCTGCATCAAACTTAAATTTGACCTCTTTGCACAACAACCGCGTCAATGGTCTTACCATCTTCGAAAAATCTTTCATAAATCGCCTATAGAAGCCCGCATGCCCCAAGAAACTCGGGATTGCTTTCACATTCATTGGTGGAGCAAGACTTGTTATTACCTCCATCTTGGCCTTGTCAACCTCGATGCCTCTTTGGAGATTCGATGCCCAAGAACGATCCCATCATTCACCATGAAGTGACATTTTTCCCAATTCAGCACAAGATTTGTTTCTTCGCATCTTTGTAATATACTCTACACAAGTTAGAAAGACAAGAGGCATATGAAGCACCATAGACCGAGATGTCATCCATAAAGACCTCCACCACATCTTCCACTAAGTCCGCAAAGATAGCCAACATACACTTTTGGAAAGTGGTTGGTGCATTACATAGTCCAAATGGCATCCTTCGATAAGCAAGGGTACCATAGGGACAAATAAATGTTGTCTTCTCTTGGTCTTGTGGGTGTATGGAGATAGAATCCCGAATATCCATCCAAGGAGCAATAATAAGAGTGGTTTGCTAACCGTTCTAGCATTTGATCAATGAGGGGTAAAGGGAAATGATCTTTCCTAGTGGCCGAATTAAGTTTCCTATAGTCGACACACATCCTATGGCCAGTAACTACCCTAGACGGTATGAGTTCATTCTTGTCATTTCTTACAACCGTTACTCCACCCTTTTTGGGAACTATATGAACAAGAGATACCCAACTACTATCCGATATAGGGTAAATGATACCTGCATCTAGGAGTTTGAGAATCTCTTTCCTAATGACTTTCAAATTTGGGTTTAGCCGTCTTTGATGTTCTACGGAAGTCATCGATTCATTCTCCGAATGGATCTTATGCATGCACAAAGATTGAGAGATCCCCCTAATGTCATCTAGTGAATACCCAATCGCTTTCCTATACTTCTTTAACTCTTTCAAAAGCATAGAAATCTCATCCCTACTCAATTTATCATTCACTGTAACGGGATAGGTAGAGTTTTACCAAGGAAAGCGTACCTTAGCCCCTCCGGTAGTGGTTTGAGCTCAACTTTGGGCGTCTTCAGTTCACTCCACGGGTCGTCTTCGTTAAAGCCATTGATGTTAACCTTAGACTTCCTTCTCATTTTGTTCCCCTCAATTATTGCCAAGACCGGAAGTTCTCCCTTCATCTCTTCGGACGAGTCAAGGATGTTTTCAAAGCCAGCACTATCCAAACTCAAGTGTCCATTCTCACCCTTTTCAATTGTTAGAGCTATTTCAAGAGGGTCTTCGATCCTTAACTCTTCATTCATTTCCCCCTCTAGAACATCCGAAGTTTCAATTAGGAAGCATTAAGTCTCTAAGTTTGGGTGGTCTAATATCCGCTTGATGTCGAAGTTCAAGATCGTGTCTCCAACTTGCAAACCAATCCTTCCTCTCTTTACATCAATCAATGCTCCAGTTGTTGCTAAGAATGGTCTACCAATGATGATCAGATCAACGTGTTCTTCATCCATTTCAAGGACCACAAAATCAGTCGGTATGTCATAGTTTCCCATGCGCAAAAGGATATCTTCAATGATTCCAACCGGTATCCTTACCGAGTGATCCGCTAGGACTAACGAGATCCAGAAATTCAAAAATTTATGTGCCCTTATTCTCCTTGCCACTGTGAGAGGCATACGATTTACACTTGACCCCAAATCGCAAAATCTCTTAGGGAACTTTTCTGGTCCAATCTCGCAAGGAAGTGTGAAGCTTCTGGGATCCCGTAATTTTGTTGGAGTAGTCTTCGTGATGATGCAGCTATATTTGTGACTAACTACCACCATCCCTTCCTCCATCTTTCGTTTGTTCGTGAGCATGTCTTTGAAAAGTTTTGCATAGGTGGGGTCAATATCTATCATATCACGTAGAGACATAGAGATCTTTACCTCATCCATGATCGCCAAGAACCTCACTTTTTGCTTCTCTAGGAGTTGCTTCTTGAAGCATCCCGGAAATGGTAGCTTGGGTTCGTAAGATACCGAAGCTTGCACTGGTTGCCCTTTAGAAGCTACACTATCGACTTTGGCCGGTTCTTGAGGCGGATGCGTCTTTTCACTATCTTTAGTTAACTCTTCTTCATCAATCCTGACATCATTGGCGTCCTCAACCGTGTCTTCCTTCTCACCACACTCCTTCCCTTTCATGGGCGGAAGTTTCTTCACGTTTCTCAATGTGATAGCTTCATTATATCCCTTTTCACTTTCCGTTCCGGTAGTTTGTTGACTCATGGCTTCAACTCAGGATATTCTATCATCTAGGCTTTGAACATGAGCAAGGAGGTGATTGTATCCTCCATCTATCTTGGTGTGGTAGGCGTTCATCTGCACACTCATTTCTCTTTGTCCCTGAGATTGAATCTCTATAAATTGCTTGAGAGTGCTTGCGATATCCAAAACAACACCTTCATCACGGACTCCATTAGTAACATTAGGTACTTTCATTTCTTGTGGGGGAGTAGATCTGGTTGTTTGCTCCATGTAATCCTCGTGTCTACTCACATAGCACACCTCCTCTTGCTCATTGACCGTGTTGTGGACAAGCTTGTTCTTGGCAAGGTTTACACCGCTTACTTTGTCGAGCTTCTCATTCAGTTTAGTCAATCCATCCACTTCCTTTGCCGAAGATTGCAAGGCGTCATTTCCCTCATATCTAGCATCGCTTTGGGCTAAATTCTCGATTAATCTCTCCCCTTGTATCGCTGTCAAACCCATGAAATTCCCATAACTAGCCGCGTCCAAAATTCTTCGGTGATGACTTGCCACTCCGCCATAGAAAAGTCCTAAAAGGCTCTTCCTTTGACACTCCATGATGGAGACACTTCCTCGTGTATCCTTTTAGCCTATCCCAAGCCTCGCTAAAACTCTCTTGATCTCCTTGCTTGAAGAAGGAAATATTGTTCTGGAATCTAGCTGTCTTTTGCTTTGAGTAGAACTTGTTCAAGAACTCCTTTTTACACTTGTCCCAAGTAAGAACCGAATCCGACGGTATGTTCTTCTCCCATTCATCGGCTCTCTCTCCCAATGAAAAGGGAAAGAGGATCATTTTGATTGCGCTTTCGGAAACCCCATTCATCTTCACAGTTCAGCATAATCTTTCAAACCTGTCCAAATGATCAAGAGGGTCTTCACACTCCGACCCATTGTACCTCTCACTTCTCACCAAGTTTATCAAGCTTGACTTGATCTCAAAATCATTTACTCCAATGGTTGGCATAAGGATTCCATACTCAAGCTCTCTAAAACTTGGCTCATCACAAGTCCCAATCAGTTTCGGGTTAGGTTGCTCATTTCCTAACCCACACATTCCACCTTGGCTTTCCATCGCCATGTTTTCTCCTTTTTGCAAACATCTAACTTTCTTCCCAAATTCTACAACTCAAAAACACAACCAAGAAGTGCTCTTTGTTGATTCTTTTGTTGCATAATCCTTCAAAAGAAACAAGAGACAAGCAAATTGAGAAGTTAGTACCAAAAGAAAATAAAAACTCTAGTTGATATTCTATTCCAAATCCAAAAGGCTAATTGCATAAATTCCCCGGCAATGGCGCCAATTTGATTTTTGTTTTTTAAACACTCAAATAAATAGAACAAATACAAACAACTATGACATTAAAGCACTTGAGGTTCGAATCCACAGGGAATTTAGAACTAACACGATAAGNGAGACAAGCAAATTGAGAAGTTAGTACCAAAACAAAATAAAAACTCTAGTTGCGATTCTATTCCAAATCCTAAAGGCTAATTGCATAAATTCCCCGGCAACGGCGCCAATTTGATGTTTGCTTTTTAAACACTCAAATAAATAGAACAAATACAAACAACTATGACATTGAAGCACTTGAGGTTCGAATCCACAGGGAATTTAAAACTAACACTATAAGATTGCAAGGTTTAGATTCGAGCTA
>WJSH01018121.1:2258-18992 GCA_009757365.2 Lepidium campestre | reverse complement strand
GAAGTGTTTTGGTGAATTCAAAGATGTATAAAGAATAACTCTCTTTATTAGCTTTAGAAAACTAACTCAAAAACTAAAGCTCTCAACAATGAACTCACACATGGTCTTATGGAACAACTCTGACCGCTCATAACCTCTATCACAACTCAACAAGGTTATTTATAGTAGCACAACTTTGCTTAATTCCTATTTCTATTAGGAATAGATACCTCCTATTCCTATTAGGATAGGTAACTCCTAATCCTAACTAAGTAATGTATTAGATAACTCCTAAACACATTATAATTAACATATTTAGATAACTCCTAAATATGTAAAGTCTTGAGCTCCAAGTTTACTTCAAGCTTAAACCAACAATCTCCCCCTTAAGCTTGAAATCGACTTCTTCTTTGTCTTGAACTCCATTGTTTGTCTCAAACTTACTTGGTATGCAATTCTCTTCATTGGATTGTTCAGTTTCAATCACTTCCCAAACCTTGAGTACTTTATGACAAACTTTCATCCTCATGGCCCATATGGTACGGTGTAGTTAGTTGCACTCAACATTGGGCATATTATAGAAGAAGATCCTCCTCCTCCTTTTGCTTTCTTCGCTGGTACGATGGGAAGATCATCTCCCGTGGTTTCGATTTGTTTTGATTAAACCTCACGTTTAATCCCTCCTTGATTAAGACTCCCTATTAATCGTTCTTCCTAGACTTTGATACCAATTAAAGGCTTTAAGAAGTGTTTTGGTGAATTCAAAGATGTATAAAGAATAACTCTCTTTATTAGCTTTAGAAAACTAAATCAAAAACTAAAGCTCTCAACAATGAACTCACACATGGTCTTATGGAACAACTCTCCAAAGACTCTTAACGCTCATAACCTTTGTCACAACTCAACAAGGTTATTTATAGTAGCACAACTTTGCTTAATTCATATTTCTATTAGGAATAGATACCTCATATTTCTATTAGGATAAGATAATTCATAATCCTAACTAAGTAATGTATTAGATAACTCCTAAACACATTAGAATTAACATGTTTAGATAACTCCTAAATATGTAAAGTCTTGAACTCCGAGTTTACTTCAAGCTTAAGCCAACATGAGAAAAATAGCTGTCGGAAAATCATAAGTAATTCCTAATGAATTGTGTTCCGTCTGAACATAGTCAGATTTTGTACACAATTCCGAGGCTAAAATCCGTCGGGAAATATATTATATTTAAATTATCTCGATTTCATTTTAAACCGCCAGAAAAGTAATTGAGGCTAAGTTTGTGGTTATTACAGGGAGTTGTTGGGCGTTTTCAACGGTTGTTGCGGTTGAAGAGATCAATTAAATAAGAACTAAAAAGCTGACTCCACTATCGGAGCAAGAGCTAGTGGACTGTGAAACAAACCAGAACCAAGGGTGCAATGGAGGTTTAATGGACCTTGCTTTAGGGTTTATTAAGGAGAAACAAGGACTCACGAGCGAAGTAATGTACCCTTACAAAGTATCACATGAAATTTGTGACAAAAACAAAGAAAATGCTCCGGTAGTTTCAATTGATGGACACGAAGATGTCCCTAAGAATAGCGAAGATGATCTAATAAAAGTTGTTGTTCATCAACTTGTCTCTGTTGCCATTGATGCTGGAGGTTCAGACTTTCAATTCTACTCCGAGGTAAGCAAAAATACATAACAACTAAAACTACTTTTTTTAACCAAGACAATAATAGTTTGGTGGTAGGGGTTGACTTTGGGTTGGGGCAAGGTGTAAACTCGTCATTCCTTAGTTCGATTCCTATCTGAAACTAAGTGGATGCTGTTTGGCTAGACGAAGATGAGATCATGTCTTAGGCCTCATTAGAAAACCTAGAATCATGCTAGTCTTCAGTATTGAGTCTCCGAAGATTAATTAGGTTTCGGTCCAGACCCTTCAGATTAATAAAAATGAACTAGTTTTAGCTCAAAAACATATCATTGTTTTTGGTGTTGTAGGGAGTATTTACAAGGAGATGTGGAACATAACTTAAACCATGGAGTTGCGGTAATAGGCTATGGAATAACATTAGATGGAACAAAATATTGGATTGTTAAGAACTCTTGGGAGAAGAATAAGGAGAGAAATGATACATAAGATTGCAAAGAGGGATTGGTTTTAAAGAAGGACATTGTGGTATTGCAATGGAAGCTTCTTATCCTCTCAAGAACTCTAATACTAATCCTTCTGGACCTTCTTCGCCTCGCTTAAGGATGAACTCTAAAGCTCTAATCTTTATATTAATAAGATAATATTTAGTTTTTAGTTGGGTCGACAGTTTATTTCCACTCCAAAGTTACGATATAACAATAGATCAATCCAATCTTAGACTCTCTTTGTAATTGCATTCAAAGTATATATTCAAGGTCAAATTTGCACCATGACTTAAACAATAACGATGTATTTGCACAAATCATTAGGTAATTACGGGTTTGTTGTATACCAACAATTGGTTATGTACTTAATTCATTAATTAACCAAACCTAATTTTGACCCGCATAAAAGTAATACCAAACCCAATTTAAAACCCGATACTCTTTAATTTTGACCCGCAAAATCAACACATTCTCTCAGATTTCTTCACATCCTCATTACTTTATCTGAGTCAATCTATCCACTTCTCATGACGACGAAGAAGACGAAGCCAGTGATGAGTTTTGCCATCGACCTTGTGATCTCTCCGCCGCTCCTCATCCCAAACGAAGCTAAAGTTTTGAACCCCTTGTGCTTATCGATGGCTATACTCTTTCATAACCTTCTTCTGAAACAACATTAACTACATGACAATGAAACGAAAAAATAATTTTCAAAAAACATTTTCAGAGATTTTTCTTAAGATTTTTTCAGTAAAAGACAGATGAAGGAGAAAGATAGAGAGAAGGAGAGAGATAGAGAGAGAAGGAGAGATATAGAAATTGGGTCTTAAACGGGTCATAGATTAAATCGGGTCTAAAATTGGTTTATGTTTGGCTAATTAATAAATTAAGTACATAACCAATTGTTGGTTTACAACAAACCCATAATTACCCAGCAATTTGTGCAATTAGCTAGATATCGCATAGATTGGGTTCAAATACATTGTTATTGTCTAAGTCAGGTACAATTAGGCCTTGAATATATACTTTGAGTGCAATTACAAAGAGGGTCTAAGATTAGGTTGATCTATTGTTATATCGTAACTTTGGGATGGAAATAGACTGTCGACCTTTTTGTTTGTTTGTTTCTCTCTATTTTGTTTTTTTTACATTTCATTATTGATAAGTTTTAGGGTGTGATGTTTGTTTGTCAATATATGAATGAATCAAGGATTTTGACTTTTGATTCCGAAACCAAAAAACAAAAGCAGAAAGTTGTTTCAGGCAGAAAACTTGGTTAGTCGGTGATGATTGAATTTTTTTAATTTATAAAGTAAAACAAACATAGGTATTTGATGAAAAATCCATTAAGTGTTAATTAAAAAAGCCTAACTTTTTCTCTTAGGCCCACTGATACGATCCTCGACTGTAGAACATCGACAACTAAGTATGGCCTAGATTCGGTTGTTGAGTTTTCGGCTAAATACATCAAGGATAAAGGGGAGACGAACTTCCTTGGTAAGCATGTCGAAGATAAAGGGGAGAATACTTTCTTAGACATGTTTCAGCTGCCTAAACTCAATGACTCATCCAACACTCAAGCAGCTGAGCCGGACTCAAGAGGTGCACTTCAACAACCTTCCTCGGTGAATTATGAGGACATATGATCACTCCTTGAAGCATCCCAGACGATCCAGAGCGAACCAAGATATTCATTTAATTTCTGTTGATTCTTGACTCAACCAGTTAAGTCCTCCAATTTAAATCAGCCCAAAAAAATCCCTGAGCTAAAAGTTATAGATTTTACAAACTGGTGGATCTGTGCTAAGGCCTTTAGCACGTCAACGTCACATATTGAGCCGCACAGCCCAACTCAGATGCGGCCTAGACCTCGGACCACTTTGAGAAAATTCTTAGGCCTGTTATGGTTTCAACAAGCTCAAGAACGCATCAAACCACCCTCGGGTCCTCCAGATATGCTCCATTCAAGAAGATGGGTCGATTTGGTTCTGTTTATGGCAAGTTCGGGATCCACTTGTCTTAGGAGCTTGCAAACTCATGTTTGACGACCAGGAGAGTATTATAAGCACTCATAAACATCCAAGGAAGTCATATCATGCTCCAGCACTCACAGGATTAGGCGAATCCTTCATTTGGTTGACTTTCCATATCCGACCGATCACCAATTCTCTCCAACGGCTCCAGGATCGACGGTCCTCATTACTTGTCCGTTGGCCACTTAATTTTTTGTTATTTCTTTCTCATTGTACAGCTTATGACCGTTGTACTAGTTCCTAGACTCGAGCCTTAGAATTTGAATAAACTCTTAAGTTTTCTTAAAAAGTTGTGTCTTTTTGTTTCTCATCTCTAGTTAAGTGTGGATTCACTTCTCTTATGTGGTTTGCGAGTTTAATAGCTTGTGGATTCAAGTTATTCAGTTTGTGAGTTGGTTGTGGATTCAATCAACACTCCATTTTTACCTCCATCAATACCTTCGTTCCACCTTCCGCAACTCAAGGCTGGGAATCTCTCGATCATCCGGTGTTTAGAACTTTGGTGGATTCTGAGGTTCTCATCATTGGTATCAGAGCCAAAAGTTCCTATCTATTCTGTTTTGTTCTTACTTCTTTATATATATCGAAAATCCATTAAAAAAAGTTTGTTTCATCTTTTTTGTTTCAATTTTTTTTTAAATCCATAAAAACTCAAAAAAATCTAATTCCTTTTGTTTTTGTTAGTTTAAAACCTAGAAAGCTCATTAAAATTGTTGCTTTGATTTGTATAAGTCGTTAGCTATTTGATTTGTTAAAAGGAAAACCAAAATCAAATTCTGTTTATGTTTTGCTCTTTTGTTTGTTTCCTTGTTTTGAAAAGAAAAAAAAAACCATTTTTTCTTGCTTTGTTATTCTTTTAGTTGTCAAGCCTTTGATTTATCTCTTTTGTTTGTCTTTGATTTGTGCAAGTACCTTTAATGGCTTAGTACATGCAAAAGGTGGAGCTATACTCCGATGAGTCCGATTGGAGCGTAGAAGAAGACCAATCCATGGACAACAACAATGAAGGACGTGAAGACCATTGGCTTGAGAACAAATATGATTCTGAATATGAAGAAGAGCCTCATGGAGAAGAGCTTGAACCTGAGCCACCAGACAATCACCAAGGCTACACCAACAAACGCCAAACCAAGTTATGGTGCAATGAAACTGAATCCAAATTCAGTTATGAGCATGAATATGAATGTGATGAGAAAGGCTTGGGAGTTTATCTCTACAACCATCCTCATATACGTGATTTGAATCCTTACCATCAAGGAGTTGTAGCGCCAAGAGTGCAAGGCTATACCAACCAAACAAGATGTCATAAACCACATATCAAAGTAAGTGATAGCTTTTATTGTCGTGGTCCTAATCTTTCATCTTTTTCAGGAAAAGAAGATTATCTACATTGGGAAGATGACATGGAGGATTATTTATGGCAACACAAGATCCTTGAAGTGATAGAACAAAGAGGAGGATGAGTGATGGTACTATAAAGAGCCTAGAATCATAACGTGGGGAGAACTAAAGTGGATTATGTATGAGGAATATTCAGAACGAAGGTTGAGAAAACATAGCCAACAACCTTACCCACCAAGCAAAGCAAGCCGAGACAAATTAATACCTAAAGTTGTGTAACTTGCAAACAACACTAAATCAAAGGACAAAGGTAAATGTTCTTCCTCTAAAATTTCTTTAGAACTGATGTGTTATAAGTGTAAGATGCAGGGACACACTGCCAAGTTCTTTCCAACACGAAAGAAATTGGCTCAAGAGCAACGACACCTAAGTCTTGAAACATATATGAATGATGCTAAGGTAAGCTTGTCCAATGATTTGATCGAAACTCTACAAGCCATTGATCGTGCCATTGAATCTCTTAAGAAATAAAAGAAAGAGGCTAAGGATCCAGCTAAGGTCAAAGAAGTGCAAGCACATCCAACTCAACAAACAGAAGCTCTAAAGCGAAGGGAAAAGTCACTACTTGAGCCTCACAATAAAACAGAGCAATGTAAGCCTTCTAATCCTTGTGAATTACATGAGCTGACTTGTTATAAATGTCAAGGTAAAGGACACAAAGCTAAGGAATTTCCAACAAAACGATTTGTGAACACAACACCTCTAGACCTGAAAACGGATTCAAATTTGCCAACTAATAGTCTAGATAATTCATATTTTATACCTTCCACTTATAGTATTATGCACTTGACTTTGCCAAAAGATGTTGAGACAGGTCTAAGAGCCACGTAAGAGGCAGGAAACATTAAGAAAGATTTGCTCATCAAGGAAAATCCACCAAACTCATCATCACATTCTCCCACAACTCAAACCCGAGGTAAGGTCCTAGACTATAAAAATCGAATGAAACCTAACTTGCTTTCTCTTGGTGAAGGTAGATTGGTTTTGAGGACAAAACATTTTGAAGAGGGAGGGTATGATACAATCCTCGACCGTAGAACATCGACAACTAAGCATTGCCTAGATTCGGTTGTTGAGTTTTCGGCTAAATACACCAAGGATAAAGGGGAGACGAACTTCCTTGGGAAACATGTCGAAGATAAAGGGGAAACGACTTTCTTAGACATGTTTCAGCTGCCTAAACTCAATAAATTATCCAACACTCAAGCAGCTGAGCCGGACTCAAGAGGTTCACTTCAACAACCTTCCTCGGTGAATCATGAGGACATACGAGCACTCCTTGAAGCGTCCCAGACAATCCAGAGGGAACCAAGCTATGCGTTTAATTTCTGTGGATTTTTGACTCAACCAGTTAAGTCCTCCAAGTTGAATCAGCCCAAAAGAATCTCTGAGCTAAAAGTTATGTATTTTACAAACTGGTGGATATTTGCTAAGGCCTTTCGCATGTCAACGCCACATATCGAGCCGTACAGCCCAACTCAGATGCGGCCTAGACCTCGGACTACTTGGAGAAACATTTTAGGCCTGTTATGGTTCCAACAAGCTCAAGAACGCATAAAACCACCCTCAAGTCCTCCAGATACGCCCCAATCAAGAAGATGAGTCGATTTGGTTCTGTTTATGGCAAGTACGGGATTCACTTGTCTTAGGAGCTTGCAAACTCATGTTTGGAGACCATGAGAGTATTGTAACCACTCAAAAAAATCCAACGAAGTCATACCATGCTCCAACACTCACAAGATTAGGCGAATCCTTCATTTGGTCGACTTTCCATATCCGGCCGATCATCGATTCTCTCCAACAGCTCCAAGATCGACGGCCCTCATTACTTATCTGTTGGCCACTTAATTTTGTGTTATTTTCTCATTTTATACCTATGACCGTTGTACTAGTTCCTACACTCGAGCCTTTATAAGTTCATCTCTCTTTCTTTGTAAAACACAAGTTATTACCTTAGAAATCGAATATACTCTTAAGTTTTCTTACAAAGTTGTGACTTTATGTTTCTCATCTCAAGTTAAGTATGGATTCACTTCTCTTGTATAGTTTGTGAGTCTAATAGCTTGTGGATTCAAGTTATTCAGTTTGTGAGTTGGTTGTGGATTTAATCAACACTCTATTTTCACCTCCATCAATACCTTCGTTCCACCTTCCGTAACTCAAGACTTGGAATCTCTCGATCATCCGGTATTTAGAAATTTGGTGGATTCCAAGGTTCTAATCACCCACTTCCCTAGGTTGTTTTCCACTTCTCGCTTCTTTCCTTAAAAGCTATACTTTTTAACAATACTACTTGGTGGTATCTTGCCTACCTGGTTTTGGTTCCCAAAAAGGAAACTCATCGCCGGAATGTCTCCTTCTCGCCGGCACGAAATGTACCACCTTCAAGGATTCCAGATCTGTAACTTAAACAAATTAACCCGACCAAAAACTCCGAGTCTGAAGCTCTTTCAACTCAATGGGATTTTTAGGTTCGGTGAACTTGGTAGCTTATCCCGCCTATGTGTGGTGAACTCTCGCATCTTCCTAAGGTGTTGACTATTTGTGTTTGCATACACAATTCTTGTTTTCTAGTTCAAGTACTTTTAAAAATCATTCATTAGTTGCAGTCTGTCTTTCATCTCTTGGAAGCCATGGCAAGAAGACTCTATGCTGAGAAAGGAAAGGGTCTGGAAACTGAGGAAAATCCTGAAGTCATATCTAGAGTGAAAGTCCCAACTTTTGACAATACCAAGCTCAAGAAGAAACATGCTCTGACCCTTATAGGTAGAGTAACAAAGAGCAAGCAACAAAGAATATGGTCCCTCATTCCTTTCCTCTCTAACATCTAGAACTCCTCCTCGAGAGCAAATAGCTCTAATTTAGGGCAAGGCTTATTCCAATTTATATTCGAAAATGAGGAAGACCTGAAGAATGTTTTGAGGAATAGACCATACCATTTCAGCAAATGGATGGTAATCATGGAGAAATGGGAAGAGTCAACTGACCCCACCTTTCCAGCTTTAATTCCATTCTAGATTAAAGTACAAAATCTACATGTTCACTTCTAGAGTTCAGAAACTTTAACTAGTATTGGCAAAAGCTTAGGATCTTTGGAAGTTGTGGACATTTCACCAATAGCAGCTCATGAATCCGTGTAAAGATCAATAGCCTCAAACCTCTTGTCATGAAGACTATTATGAAGTTTGTCAATGGATCTGAAGTTACAGTTCAAATGATGTATGAGAAGTTAGCTAATCATTGCTACCACTGTAAAAGACTAGATCATGACATTAATAATTGTTCTTTTGGAGCAAAGCCAACTAAAAATGAAAATAAAGCAGTGTCAAGAAATACCATCAATCGAAGTCTAGAAATTTTGGATAAAGATGGATCTCAGTTTTACTCCTCTAAATTCCAGTATGGGATGGATAAGAAAAGAGCTCGAGAGGTAAATCTGGTCTCCCCATTCAGAAATACTAAACAAAGAAGAGAGAGCAGAACTTCCTTACCTAAAGATGTATTGGCTAATGCTCGAACATAACTTAATGATGTCATGGCACAGTATGTGAATGTAGTTGACCCTACGGAAAATGCAGCTCGCAAATATCGACTCCAAAGAGCAGAGGAAGCTGGAGATCTCGAAAGAAATGCATAAAGATTAGCTAGAGCAAACCTGTCTAGTCCAAAAAAAGTAACTCATCTCTCACCTCCCAATCAGGGTTCTACATGACCAATTAAATATGAATTTTATGCAAAATCTATCTAGGATCCTTTTGTGATAATATCTTTTTCACTAGATGTTCATTTTCAGATAAATTTTCAGGAGTTATGATTAAATAGGGTTTTCGGGAACATAATATCGATGTCATTAATCCTTCATGGATTATATAATGACGTTTAGGCGCAATTCAAGTCGTTTGTGGACTTCTACACATTATGAGCTCGTCTTTTTCATACACTTTCTTAGTGTTTGGACTACCAGTCCAATTTTTCATACGAGCTATATATAGACTTGATTGCCTTTTCTAATTTTTTGGTCAATATTTATATCTCTACACTCGTTCACAGAGCGGAGATTCATGATCCTCATTTATCTTTATTATATTACGCACTATCTTATTTATTGTCGACAATGATTTTGTCTTTGGTTCCATATTTTCTGTAATGACATGGTTAATCGAGATCTCTTTATCATTTCTTAATGATTTCTTTTAGGTACCTGATTATATTAACCATGTCAACAATCTCTTCTGGAGATTCATCATCTTTTTAATAATCATATATATGATCCTTTTCTTTTCGAGGATATTATCTTCAGAACCAAAATAGTCTATCACGTTTCTAACGTGTCATAGACTCATTACGTCCTTCATGAACATATTTTCTTATTTGAGCATATTTCAGCTGGGATATGAGATTTACTCTTTTCACTAATGTGTTTGGCAGTCATCTTCTGACATCATATATATGGATAATCCTATGAACTTCGGGTTCATATTTTCTTATGAGGATCAATGATAATCCATTTCAATAATTTCATTCATCATCTGTCTACAAATGCTTTTAGCATTTGATTTGAAACATATTATGAATGGTGATTCTTTGAACTTTGAATTTGAAGTTCACATTTATTTGTTCAAAGGTCTAACTCAATAATTCACTATTCAATTGTGCAAATTTTGTAATAAGAACATCTATGACTGATGATTCATAACGTATCCCCCTTGAATGTGAACATAATTTTTCGGATGTTCAACTTATTGGGATTCTTTAAATCTCTCCCTCGAGATGATGACATTTTATGTCTATCTATCTCGAATTAAATCCCACTTCATGACCAATTACATTTCCAGTACCCATTACGGTCATGTACTATGTATCAAATCCAGGACCAATAACATTTCCAATAACCTATTTTGGGCATGTACTATATATCAAATCTTTTTGATGTGAGATTTCTCTACCCGGGGGCTATAAAAGCATCATATTTGATGAAATTGATCAACCAAAAATGGTGATTCATTTTTCATAATCAATTTCTTTTGATACAGAGAATGAAAAAATTTCATCATCATCTTATATCTTATTTCTAACCCATAACATTGCTTCTTGGGTATAATTGATGGAAATCTCATGATGTTCTACATCATTTTCGTCTTCAAAACTTTTCTCTCTATATGGTTCTTCTGGACCATTTTCATTTATTTCTTCTCCCAATTTCTTTTTCTTTAGAAGATTTTTATCTTTTGATCTCATTGGTCTCCCCTTTTTCAACTGGACTCTAGGTTCATTTGCTACTTTTCCATCAGTTTGTTCTTTCGGAACAATAATTCTTGATGGAACATTTGCAGCGGGTATATATGATTTTGTCACCGTTTTTGTATCGGTGAACACATCTGGTATCTGGTTTGCCATCAGTCATAGATGTGCTTATTATAAAATTTGCACAATTGAATGATGAATTATTGAGTTAGACCTTTGAACAAATAAATATGAACTTCCAGTCACGTTGTTTTGTAGGAGGATCAATGTGCAATAACGACGATTTACACCATATAATATCTTTTGGAACTTCCTTAGTTCCTCCCCCTAACGCTGGAAATTCATCTTCATTAAAATGGCAACCGGCAAAACGTGCCGTAAATATATCACCAGTTTTGGTTCCGGATACCGAATTTTACTTCATGATGTATACCCAATATATATTCTCAATCTTCTTTGTGGTTCCATTTTTGTTCTTTGTTGTGGCGTTATAGGGACATGAACCGCACACCTAAAAACACGGAGATGAGAAATATTTGGCTTATGGCCAGATGTTAATTCAAATGGGGAGTATATATTATATGCACTCGGCCTTACTTGAATTAGTGATGCAACATGCAAAATTGCATGACCCCATATTGAAATTGGGAGCTTTGTTCTCATTATTAACGGTCTAGCAATAATTTGCAGCCGTTTAATCAAAGATTCAGTCATGCCATTTTGTGTGTGAACATGTGGGATCGGATATTCAACATCAATTCCTAATGACATACAATAGTCATTGAAGGCTTGTGAAGTGAATTCACCAGCGATATCAAGCCTTACTTTTTTTATTATACAATTACGAAATTGTGTTTTCAACCTGATTATTTGGGCAATGAATCTTGCGAAAGTCGTATTTTGTGTAGTCAATAGACACACATGTGACCATCTGCTAGATGCGTCAATCAATACCATATAGTATCAAAACGATCTGCACTATGGGTGGATAGGCCCACATATATCACCATGTATTCTCTCTAAGAATACTGGAGATTCATTCCCAACATTAATTGGTGATGACCGAGTTATTAGTTTTCCAAGAGAACAAGCATTACATGGAAATTATCTCCATTGAAGAATCTTTTTGTCTTTCAATGGATGATCATTTGAATTTTCTCCAATTTTTTGCATCATTAATGAACCAGGATGCCCTAAACGTTTATGCTAGACTTTGAATGTACATGTACGTTTCTGGTTTACAGTAATATATGATTCAATCATATTTATTTTTTGTGAAATATATTCCAGAGGATAAAGTTGGGAGCACTTCCAATATGCTTTTTCTCTCCGAAATAATTGATGTAATGCAAAGATATTCAATGCCATTGTTACTCATAGTTTCTATGTGATATCTATTTCTGCAGATATCTCTGAAACTTTAACAAGTTTCTGTAAGATTTGGGGGAATATAATGCATCTTTCATATCAAATTTTGTTCCCCCTGACATTGAAAAACTAGCTCTTTCAGTGCCCATAATAATTTTTGCATTACCAGATATAGTATTCACGCTTCTAGTAGAATCTTTTATTTTAATGGAGGAGAAATACCTTTTAAGTATTTGTGTGCATTGTAGCACTGTCTGCAAGACATATATCTTCATCCCTATTTTTAAGTTTCAACAGGTTTATCATGTCACATTTTCTTCTTCATGAATATTTTAATTGTTTTGATTAATCGTTGATATCTTCAGGATCAACAACGAAATCTACTACATCGAGATTTGAATCATTCATTATACCATCAAAACAAGGTCTAGGTTCATCACTGATAAAGTTGGTTTTATCTTCCTTTTCTTTCACCTTTTGTGATTTCTGATACAAATTAGCCAAATGTTTTGGCGTACGACAAGTATCGGCCCAACGCCCTTTCATGCCGTATATGTACAAGCATTCTCATGCTGCTTATTACCAACTTCATTTCTTTTGGACCTTTTATTATTCCCTTCAGAATAATAATCATTTGGACGAAATTTTCTTATTTTGTCACATCCATATCCTTATCGTTCACGACTATGGTCATTACCTTGACCGCGTCTATATTTGTATTGATCATTATACTTTAATGGTGCAATATTCACTTCTCGGAATGAAGCCGATCTAGTAAGATAAGGCTGATGGTTTACCATCACAAATTATTTTGTGTGATTGCCAAAGATCTGGAAGATCTTTGTTTGTTATATATTCATCTCTTAAACCATCATCGATATGGTGGAATAAAAATATTATGGTATTTGTCATTTTCTCATATTAAGTTGTTTCGACTTATTGATGGTATCAAGTAGCTTATTCTCTTTTAAATGCATCCTTGTTGCGACTGTCCATCAGATATAATTATTCTCAGATATATCAAGGGCAGTGATCTCGAATATCGTTAAATTTGACATGATAATTGTATAGTATATGATAAATTTAATTTAAAAATACATGATATAAAAATATAAATAACATATAATAAAAATTAAACAATAATTTAAAATATTTTAACATCTGGACAAAATTTATTTTATCATTCTTTTAGAACGTTTTTATAAATGTCTTATGGACATTTAGAATTATGGCGATCTGAAGAGACATAGTCTACCATGTGATCATCAGCCGTTGAAGGAGGCAGAACCTACCATATGATCGGAGGAGACATAGTCTACCATTTGATCATGATCGTGGAGGCAGAGCTTACCATAACAATCAGTTCAGAGAAGGCAGCGCCTTTCATCCCGACCATAATATATTTGTATGGGGAGCGAATCACTTATACGGCACGCCGACCATTATAACAATATATAAATTAAATTTAAATATTTAGCATATATATATGGGTATCCAGTCACTCATTATAACGAAATAAAAATATACATAAATTAAACCTCACCTTTTTTAACTTTCTGATATAAGAGCACTTTGGGCTGATAACTCGTTATAAAATAACTTTTAATATTATATTATTATTGTTTGTGTAAAAAGGTAAGAAGAATTTGTGAGAGAGATATAGGGGAAGAGTGAGAGAACGTGATCTAATAATCACTTCTCTTTGTATTATCTTACTTGAGAGATACATATGAAATTACATGAATGAAGACATATATATAGTGCAAGTGAAGGCGGTGAAACTTAATTGGTAAGAATTGAAAAATAATAAAATATTTTGAATAGATAATTATCTTATTTATAAGACATATATTTAAATTCTAAATTATATGAACTATGTAATAAATCTATAATTTGTTATTGTAGTTATAAAATTTTGAAAGTTTAAATACTAAATTATTAAACTTTAACGTTTTCTTTAATGAAATAAGTTTAATGTAAAAACCCACTATATCTTCTTTAGTTTCAATATTAAAATCAATTATAGTAACTTTTCATCTCCTTTATTGTCTACAAATTCAAACCTTATTTAAAATTAATACATTAATAGAAGTATGTGTGATTTTTTATTAAAATTTTACTAAAACTTTTGTAATTGTATTTGTTTTTGTAATCTAAATTCAAAATTCGGAAAAAATACAATCACAACTATAAAACACATTTCTCATCAACTTCAATTATATGTGGATACAAAATTTTAAAAAAATACAAATTTAATTTATTATGAGGAGATTTAAACGTTTGTAAATATAATTTAAATGACTTAAATATTACTTTATTTTTCTCAAAATACTAATCATAAAAAATTATTAAAAATAAATTTAATTTATAGAGGTTAAATTGTTTTAAGTACTAAATTTAATGTCATAACAATTTTGTAACAATTTTTGTACAATCTAATTTTAGTATTCTTTATTATGTCTTTCTTAAGTTGAATGATTTTAGTGCAAAAACTCACAACATTTTTTAAAATTTCTATATTAAAATCAAGAATAATAATTTTTCCCTTCTTTATTGTCTACAAATTTAGATTTTGTAAATAAATAATCTATTATTACAAGTATTGTTAAAAATATTGTAGTTGTTTTTTTTTTTGTAATTGCAAATAGAAAACACATTTATAATCAATTTTAATTTCTATATATGGATACAAAATTTGGAAAAATACGATCAAAAATATAAAAGGTATGTTTTCATATTAGATCTTTTAATTAGAAATTTTAATACTAAATTAGTAGATGTATCTTTACATTTATTATTTGTTTTAAATTATGGTTTAAAATTTATTATTATTTTTCATTATGGTTTAAAATTAAGAAGTATTAATTTTATCATTTCTTTTATTTATTATTTGCTTATAATTGTGGTTTAAAATTAGGAGGTATAAAATTTATAATATTTTTTTAATTGTGGTTTAAAATTACAAGTGGCATTTAGTCAAGTGTTAGATGGTAAGTCCACTAAAGGTAGGCGTACTTGCACATTCATGTATCAAATCTCGTTGCCTACATTATGTAGAAACTTGGCTAATAGACCGGCCAGTTGTACCCTAATATTGACAAAAAAAATTGTGGTTTAAAATTAAAAGTTTTTAAAAGGTGGGTTGATGATGTGGATGATGATATGACACTCTAAGAAGATAGTAACATTTTACTTTATATATATAGATAACTAGATGATTCCCCCCGCACATGCGTGCGGGTATAAAACTTTTTAATTAAACTAATTTTTAATTTTTTATACATTAAAAATTAACTTTTTAGAAATATACATGAGATATAAAAATACCAAAGATAACTTCAATATGAAAATTTTTACTAAAAAAATTATATAACTTCAATTTTCTACCAAACAAATATATAACTTCAAATCATTAGTTTCATGTTTTTTTTAATGAAAAATCGATTTTGTTGGTGAAAAATCACGTTTTTTGTAAATAAAAAGTTTAACCTATAAACTATTTTAATGTTCTAGACACAAGTCTATATTAATTTTTTTTTACCAAAAACATTTCGATTGATTTAAATGATCTCCATAGTGAATAAAATTTTTTAAAAATATTTAAGAGGTTACAAACTCTATATTTCAATTTAAATGTGTAAAAGTTTTTAATATTTAATTTGATCCAAACTCAATATAAAAAATTCAACCTCTTTACCATGTTTAAGAGGTTTGTAAAATATGAAAAATCTTACAGCTAAAACTATAATATGAATAAAAAATTAAAGCTATAAATTATTTGAATGATATATATATATGCTAATCTCTTCATCGAGTAAAACCATTTTGATTGAATTAAAAGATTTCTAGAATGTTACGATTTGCACCTTGATTTTATATTGGTCTAAACGTAGATCGATTTCTCTGATAGATAAGTAAATTTTAGACACTTGTCATGACAAACCAGAACAGCTTTTTTTCTTCAACATTGGGCCACAACTGGCCGGCCCATTAGCCAAGTTCCTACATAATGTATGCAACAGGACTCGATCCCTGGATGTGCAAGTGCACCTACCTTTAGTAGACTTACCACCTGCCACTAGACTAAAGGCCACATGCTACTATAATTAGCTTTCGGAAAAAAAAATTGTAAATTTAAAAAGCGTGTGTAGTGAATTGTACAATTTATAGTGAAATGAGAATTAAAATTATTATGTTTATATTAAATATAACTTAATATTCAATGAGGAATTATTAGAAATTAGGAGAATTACCGATAATTATATTTATCTTCTAATCCAGCAAGACTTGACTTTACATCCCTATGAACAACACCCTTCAAGATTCCAGAAAGGGAACAATAGAACTGGTTTGTTGGTAACTGAAATAAAAATGCTAAAAAAGTATAGCCCTAAATCTGCATTACCTGCTTATGAAGGCTTGATAGAGCTTTGAACATGCAGTAGCCGTACAACTGTAGTTGATACATGTCTATTTCTCTCTTCACTGAATCGGTCTGTCATGTTCAAGATGTTCAAGGATGATGCAATCAGAATCTCCATTTTTGAGACAGCCTTCATGCTTTATTATAAAGTTTTTA